>CAUYPK010106500.1:0-14613 GCA_963574355.1 Loris lydekkerianus
ACATTCCCACTCAGTAGGTCTAGGGTGGGGCCTGGGATTCTGCATTCCTAGAAGCCCCCAGAAAATGCAGAAGTTCTTGATCAACTTCTCATTCTGAGTAGCAGGGATGGCAGCAAAGAGTTAGCTCAACCCTGAACTAGAGAGTTTAGTTTTGCTCTGGAGGAAAAAATGAATGAGGCAAGCTCTGCCATGAAAGGTACAATCTGTATAGGGAATTTTCTTTACTTGAGACAGTCTCACTATGTTGCCCTCTGTAGAGTGCTGTACCATCACAGCTTACAGCTCACAGCAATCTCTAAGTCTTGGGCTTAAGCAGTTCTTTTCCTTCAGCGTCCCAAGTAGCTTGGACTATAGGCCCTCACCACAACGCCTAGCTATTTTTTTGTTGTAGTTGTCATTGTTGTTTAGCAGGCCCTGGCCAGGTTCGAACCTGCCAGGCCCAAGCCCTAACCACAAAGCACGGGGCGCCAAGCCATGGGATTTTCTTTTCTTAAAAAACAGCAGAGGAGGGGAATATGATTCTTTTCCAAATCACAAGACACTGATAAACCTCTTTTATATTTAAATTTCTCCTCTTTTCTTAGATTTTGTCATTCAGTGTATTAACGTGATGCCACTGGCAATTGCCTAGATCCCTGAAAATTGGGGTTAAAGAAAGAGGCTCTGTTCCATACCTGGGATCCAGGACATTTTGGTTTAGCAGCTGTTTATTTGAATAAATTCCTCTGCTAGTAAACCTTAGGGTAGAGAGTTTTGAGGCTAAGATGAAAGCGAGCACTAGCTGCAGAAACAATGACCAAAGCTGTTCCATTGTCACTTCAGTGCTGGCGAGAGGGATGCAGGTGCCCACGAGGCCTGACAGCAACATCCTTCTGGGTTAGTTATGACCCAGGCATCAAAGGAAGCCACCCCGACGCCCAGCTGCCAGGAGGAAAATGATAGCCAAAGGAAAAAACAAGGGCGGGGCCCCTGCGAAGAGACAAAATGTACCCTCCGTTCATCAGGAGCTAGGATCAGTGGGCAGACTACCCGCCCTTGGCTGGAGTTCTGGTAGATTCAGATTAGAGATGGACGTGTGTGTGTGTGTGTGTGTGTGTGTGTGTGTGTGTGTGTGGTGAAGAACAGGGCTAGAAAGGGGAACCCCCACTGTTACAGATTCTATAACAGCTGGATCAAAACAACTAAAGATGACACAGTGGCATTCTGGGAACCTAGGGCAAATTCTATGATGGATTGCTGGGCTCTGACCAATGTTGTTATTAATACCAAGTGTTTCCTGTCTTTGTTTGTTCTTCTGAGCCAACCTTTGTCCCTGCCCAGACACTAATTTTCCTGGTAGGACCCTTTGAGTTTCAGAAAGATAACAGGATGAATAACTAGAGGGCAGACAGAGACAATTACTGCCCCATATACAAAAGCCCAGTTAGTTCCCTGTCTGCCAGCTTGGGTAGAGCCCCACACTGGGAAATAGAAAGTTAGAAACCCTGTGGTTAGGAGAAACCAGAATCACCAGGAACAGACAACTTTGGACAGCCCACTGCCTTCCTCAGACCCAATTCAAAACTATGTTGACCACCACAGAAGCGCTGTAGCTGTTCTTACTATAAGCAGTGGGGAAGAGAAGGAGGGGCAGGAAATGGTTAAAAAAAAAAAAAAAGCACTTGATGCTTTTGAAGTCTCATTTAAAATAAGGAGAGAGGAAGAAGCTGAGAAAAGCAGGAACTATTAGGAAAGCTGATTCACAGGGGCAGAAGCTCAGGTTCAATTGCCCTTGAGGAAAATTATCTCTCACCAATCAGTTCTGCTGTTTGCACTCATCCTGCCTCCGATAGCCTAAATCATAGAGATTAATGTGGAACATTATCTTTTTAAAATGCACCCCCCTCTGGGTATGGTAATAAGCCCTCAGCCATTCACACATTGTTGTGAATTAGATTAATTTAGTGAGTGGGAATTAGAATGGAGGAAATTTAGAGAGCAAGTAATCAGCCTGAACTTTTATTTTACACAGGAGGACCCCACGGCCCAGGGAGGAGGAGCTTTTTGGTTGCACTCAAAAGGCAGAGTTAGGCTGCCACCACTGCCTTCATTGTTTAATTTGTGTTTTGTCACTTACAACCAACCTACATGAAATGTTATTAGTCATCTGTTGGCTGGACATGGTAGCTCACACCTGTAATCCTAGCACCCCTGGGAGGCGGGGGTGAGGGGGGGATTGAGCTCAGAAGTTTGAGACTAGCCTGAGCATCACAAGACCCTGTGTTTAATAAGAATAGAGAAACTAAGGCAAGAGGATGGCTTTGAGCCCAAGCGTTTGAGTTTGCTGTGAGCTATGATGACGCCATGGCACTCTACCCAGGGCAACAGAGTGTGACTGTCTCAAAAATAAATACAAATTAAAAATTAAAAAAATAGTTGTCTGGCTCGGTGCCCGTAGCTCAGTGGTTATGGCAAGGGCCAGATACACCAGGGCTGATGGTTTAGAATCAGGCCTGGGCCTGCTAAACAACAATGACAACTACAACAAAAAAATAGCCGGGCATTGTGGCAGGCATCTGTAGTCCCAGCTACTTGGGAGGCTGAGGCAAGAGAATCATTTAAGCCCAAGAAATTGAGGTTGCTGTAAGCTGTGATCACGGGTATGGTAATAAGCTCACATGATCAAGTTTATAGTCTAGTCAAGTGAATTCATATTTAAGTACCACCCTCAATAAATGAAGCAGCTACAATTACGGGTACATTATAAAGAAAGAAAACAAGAAGTAGAGATTAGGATGTTGAAGTGGAAGTACAGCTTGAGGCTTAGGGTTCAAGACCAGTCTAGGCAAAATAGTGAGACCCCATCTGTACAAAAAAATTAAAAGAAAAAGAAAAAAGACAGGGAATTATTTTATTTATTTATTTATATTTGAGACAGAGTCTCACTTTGTCACCTTTGCTGGAGTGCTTGGCATCATAGCTCACAGCAACCTCCAACTCTTAGGCTCAAGCCATCCTCTTGCCTAATCCTCCCCAATAGCTGGGACTACAGGTGCCTGCCACAACTCCCAGCCAGTTTTAGAGGTGTGGTCTTGCTCTTGCTCAGGCTGGTCTCTAACCTGTGAGCTCAAGCAATCCACCCACCTCCCAGAGTATTAGGATCACAGGTGTGGGCCACCATGCCCGGCCTGTTATGGACATTCTTATATGTGTGTTTTATTTTTTTAAAGATTATTTATTTGAGACAAAGTCTCCCTTTGTCATCCTCAGTAGTGTGCTGTGGCATCATAGCTCACAGCAACCTCAAACTCTTGGGCTCAAGTGATCCTTCTGGCTCAGCTTCCCGAATAGCTGGAGCTACAGGCCCTGCCACAAAACCCCACTATTTTTTTTTTTTTTTTTTTTTTTTTGGAGACAGAGCCTCAAGCTGTCGCCCTGGGTAGAGTGCCGTGGCATCACATGTCACAGCAACCTCCAACTCCTGGGCTCAAGCGATTCTCCTGCCTCTGCCTCCCAAGTAGCTGGGACTACAGGCGCCTTCCACAACGCCCGGCTATTTTTTTTTTGGTTGCAGCTGTCATTGTTGTTTGGCGGGCCCGGGCTGGATTCGAACCTGCCAGCTCAGGTGTATGTGGCTGGTGCCTTAACTGCTTGAGCCACAGGCACCAAGGCCCCCGCTATTTTTAGAGATAGGGTGTGGCTCTTGCTTGGGCTGGTCTGGAACTCCTGAGCTGAAGAGATCCACCCACCTTGGCCTCCCAGAGTGCTAGGATTATAGGTAGGAGCCATTGAGCCTGACCTAATTTTTTATTTTTTTGTTTGCATAGTCTGCAAGTTTAATTACTTTGAAACCTCTAAAACTATCCCACGTTCATTAAATAGAACCAACAATACGGAGCTTGTTTAAATTATAAGAAAAAGGGCCGGGCATGTGCCTCATGCCTATAATACCAGCACTTGGGAGGCTGAGGCGGGTGGATTGCCTAAACTCATGAGTTAGAGACCAACCTGAGCATGAGTGAGATCCTGTCTCTTAGAACATAGCCAGGCGTTGTGATGGGTGCCGGTAGTCCCAGCTACATGGGAGGCTGAGGCAAGAGAATTAATCAAAATGTTTGAGGTCAGTCTGAGCTATGATGCCATAGTACTCTACCAAAGGTGACCAAGAGAGACTGTCTCAAAATAAATAAATAAATAAATAACAAGAAAAAAATGCATCCTGCAGCAACCAAGTATCTTATAAAACCAGTTGGGTTGGTTATGAGGGTGGGGGGATGGGAGAGGAGGGGGCACCCCTGGGCAAGTGGCTAGGTCTGGTAACTAGGGAACTGGTTAAGGACAGAAAGGAGAGGGGACTCCTAGATGGGAGGGGACAGATGGTTCTAATGGGAGGAGTGAAAAAGAGGGGACCTATGGGGGGCCTGACAGGTCAGTGCTTTCTCCCCCAGGGCATAGCATTGGAAGGGGCTCCATGCCACCACCTGCCCACCCCTGGCACTACGAGAGCCAGTGACCCATGAGCCCTTGGTATAATGAACACCATATGAATCACAGATGTCCATTTGCCCCTCCCAGCTGACCCCTTTTTGCTGGAGCCCACAGGTCTGGCTGGCCTGCTTCTTCAGGACTTGGGGCTCAGCTTCTCCTAGCACCTCAGCAACATGCTGTAGCCCCTACACTCCAGCACCAAGGCAGCTAGGGGAGGAGCTGGGTGGGTGATGTGTGCGCAAAGGTGGGTGGTCCAGCTGCTAATGCTGTTAAAAATACAAAAAAAAAAAAAAAAAGAAAAGAAAAAAAAAGAAAAAAAAAAAACACCGCAGCAACTAAAGTTAAATAATACCAAAGTGAAATATTCGCAAACAGCTCCTGAGATCTCCAAACTAAAAGGCCTAGTAGGGGGCTCATGGCTGTTATCCTAGCTCTCTGGGGCTGAGGTGGGTGGATTGCTTGAGCTCAGGAGTTGGAGACCAGCCTGAGCAAGAGTGAGACCCCATCTCAACTGGCAAATGCCACGTGGGCACCTGTAGTCCCAGCTAGGGTGGTGGTGGTGGGGCTGAGTCAGGAAGCTCACTTGAGCCGAGGCGTTTGAGGTTGCTGTGAGCTGTGATGCCATAGCTCTCTAGTGAGGGTGACAGAGTGAAACTGCCTAAAATAATAATAATGATAATAATTAATTAAAATAAAATTTTAAAATGGGGACCACAGTGCCACACTTTATGTCGTCCTGGGCCTAGGCCTCCTTCACATTTGGGTCCTGCTTTGTGTCACCAGGCACGTACCAATGCTGGAGAGACTTGGGGGGTCAGTGAATTCCTGATATATGTCCACAGTTTGTAGCTTTGCCATCGGCTGCTCCAGCCACTGTACTTGAGGCTCTCTCTGCAGTTGGTTGTGGCAGTGAGGCCACAGGGACAGATTCATCACTGCTTAGTGACAGAAGTGGTAATAATTATTGAAGATCTGTCCCAGGTGGAAGATAACCAGGCTTTCGGCCACCCTGCCAGCGAACCGCCAGGCCTCCGGGTAAACGCTCAGCCCCGAGTTGGAGAAGCGCTTGTGGCTGTTCCGGCTGCAGCTACCCCCAGAGCAACCCGGGCCTGGGCAATCCTGGGGATGCAGGTGGCGGGGGCCGCGGAGCTTCGGTCTCCTGGGCCTGGTCGGAGGGCCTCGGCTCCCACGTGCCTGCTCACCGCCTGTGGCCCGGGGTTAACTGTCGGGGTAAGGGGTCGAGCCAGTGAGGGCTGGCGGCTCCCGGGGAGCCCAGGCAGGGAAACCTCTCCACACGCACCGCGGCAGCTCCTCCGCCCAGCTGAGAACCCGGCGGCTAGGGCTCCGCGTAGTCCCTGCGCCCAGCAGCGGAGACACAGCGGGAGGCTGGGCGGCGCGATGGCGCGGCCAAGGCCCGGCTGGCGACAGCGCAGAGATGGACCTCCGCTCCGGCTCCCGCGCAGCCCAGCCCGTCCCGGCCGAGCCATGCGGCTTCTTGGCTCGGCTGCTGTCCCAGCCTGCGGCGGCGACAGCTCGGCCTCCTTCGCCTCCGTTGCAGCACCGCTCCTCATTTCTATTTGATGTTTACCTGGGAAGGAAATTGCTGGGTCCACATACATTTGAATTTTACTTGCAAATTCCTTGAGCAACTGTCATGAACACGTTTTAAAATATTCAAAAGCTATAAAAGAATGTATAATAGAAAGTAGCCATGTCACCTACCTCTGCCTGCCAACCACTTCATTCTGAAAGCCTTGCTGTTTGCCATGAGGTCACAATTTTTTTGCTTTTTTGGTACTCTGGTATTTTATCAGTTACAATTAAAGCTTTATAATCACGTTCTAATTGACCAAACTTTCGTGCTAGTAGAATTAGTAAACCACATGTGTGCATTACTTCATAATTTATAAGAAACTTGTATCTACTCCCTCACTATTCAATCTTCTCTCACACTGAGGAGGTAAGTACAGAGTTAAGATAACCAAGACAAACACTGACAGATGGGTTAACTGGGACCTAGGTAAGCAAGTCCTTGCCTAAGAATTTGTTGGGCTTCAGGTGGCAGAGCAAATCGGAATTTCTGCCTCTAAAACTATGGTAGTTATTATACCTGTATCAAGAAATCTAAGTAGGCCAGGCCCAGGGGCTTGGGTCTGCTATCCTAGTACTCTGGGAGGCTGAGGCTGGTGGATTACCTGAGTTCAGGAGTTATAGACCAGCCTGAGCAAGACCTGGTCTCTATTAAAAACAGAAAAACTAACCAGACATTGTGGCAGGTGTCTGTAGTCCCAACTACTTAGGAGGCTTGAAGCAAGAAGATCTCCTGAGCCCAAGAGTTTCAGGTTGTTGTGAGCTATGATGCCATGGCACTTCACCCAGGGGACAGAATAAGACCCTGTCTCAAAATAAATAAATAAGTAAATAAAATAGATGGCAGCAGTGTCAAAACTTGACAGCACCTTGCATCCAGGGTTCCTCTGCCTCTTAAGAGTCATTGTGTGCTTGCTGAGGGGTGGACATGGAGCCAAGACTGCCTCAGCCCAGAGCTCTCACAGAAGAGAGGGAAACTCCTATGCTTCCTTCCCACCAGAACTTCATTCATCAAGATAAATGTAGGTATTTGGTTTTGCATGGTCCCCCCCCCTAGAGATGGCTTAAAAAAAAAAAAAAAAATACTGATGATGACTCAGCTAACCCAGCCCCTCTCCCCAGCCTGTTTATGCACTCAAGGGCTCAGGCTCAGAAAGTGATTCATTTCCTCTTTTTCTTTTAGTTTCCTTTCTCTATAACCTCTTTCCTTTCTCTAGAGACCACTACAAAAATGGTCCTGTTTGTAACCACAGAATTCTGGTTACAGTTTGGCCTGTCGCATTTCCATATGCGTGGGTGGGCACAGGGGCTTGCAGGGTTCTGTGTTTGGGATGAAGAACCTACTCATTTTCAGATTTAGTCCAGGGACCTTTTTTTTTTGGGAGGGGGGGGAGACAGAGTCTCACTTGCTTGCCCCTGGTAGGGTAGTGTGGTGTCATAGCTCACAGCAACTTCAAACTCTTGGGTTCAAGTGCTCCTCTTGCCTCAGCCTCCTAAGTAGCTGGGACCACAGGAGCATGTCACAATGCTTGGCTGTTCTTCTTTCTTTTTTTTGAGACAGAGTCTCACCATGTCACCCTCCATAGAGTGCATCATAGCTCACAGCAATCTCAAACTCTTGGGCTTAAGCAATTCTCTTGCCTCATCTTCCCAAGTAGCTGGAACTAATAGCCTGCCACAACACCCGGCTACTTTTTGGTTACAGTTGTCATTGTTGTTTAGCTGACCAGAGCTGGGTTCGAACCTGCCAGCCCGGGTGTATGTGGCTGGCGCCCTACCCACTGAGCTACGGGTGCTGCCCTTCATTTATTTATTTTTTTTTTGAGACAGAGTCTCACTCAGTCACCCTGGGGTTGAGTGCCGTGTGTCATAGCTCACGGCAGCCTCAAATTCTTGGGCTCAATTGATTCTCTTGCCTCAGCCTCCCATGTAGCTGGGACTATAGGTGCCTGCCACAATGCCTGGCTATTTTTTAGAGATGGAGTCTTCCTCTTGCTCAGGCTGGTCTCGAACTTGTGAGCTCAAGCAATCCACCCACCTCGGGTCCCCCAGAGTCTAGGATTATAGGCGTGAGCCACATTTGCATTGTTTTAAACCACCCAGTTTGTGGTACTTGGGAACAGCAGCCCTAGGAAGTTAGTATAGGATAAAATGTCAATGATAATTATGCTGAGAAACAATCAAGCCTTGCTGTAATGAAATATTAGCTCTACCCTAATTAGGAGATAGGGGACTGCAGTAAGAGGGGTTGAAACAGTATGTCTTTGCTGACACTATCACCTCATATGAGAACTACCATATTTTCATTAATCACTGTCTCAGATCTCAGATCAATTAATCTAGTCACACTACATAGCTAGAGTGAGAGTTCTAGAATCTGACATATCACTGACCTGTTTAAAACCTTTATCAGTTCCCCCATGGGCCCACAACAACATCCTAATTCTTTTAGTGGCTTCTCCTCCCATTCACCCCTTGTCACTCCCGCACCTCAAATCTCTGTTCAGCTTCTGCCTGGAATATCCGTCTTCCCTTTGGCCTCTTTGGTTGGCTAAAACTGTCCACAGAGTCAAAGCATCAACATCACTAGAACTCATTCAAGATGCAGAATTTTCAGCCCTAACCAGAGCTCCAGAATCAGATGTGCATTTTAACAGAGATATTCAAGTGAAATTTGTGAGGTGTTAGTCTCTCCACCCCTAGGGTTCATTCAGGCAGGGAGCCTAGCACAGTGTCTGTCTCAAAGAAACAGCTAATGGGTCAAATTATTTGGCTAATTTCCTGTTAACAAACATGCTATACAGAGAAAAAACAAGTTCATTTTAATTAGGATAAACAGAATTGGGTTCATGGACTATATAGTTCATCCCAGTCTGCCTCTAAATATGCCTCACTCATATCCCATATCCACTTGTTAAGCTGTCAAATCCTGTTTTCTACATGAAACATATGAAGTTCATAGGATTATTATGTTACTGATCATGTTTGTTGGGGGTGTTTTAAAATATATATATGAATATATTTTACACTCTAAATGATAACAGACTAGATTTGAACTTTTTTTCTTGACACAGTCTCACTTGGTCACCCTTGGTAGAGTCTTGTGGGATCTTAGCTCACAGCAACCTCAAACTCCTAGGTTCAAGCAATCCTCTTGCTTCAGCTTCCCATGTAGCTGGGAATACAGGCACCCGCCACAATGGCCAGCTAATTTCTAGAGATGAGATCGCACTCTTTTTTTTTTTTTTTTTCCAGTTTTTGGCCAGGCGGGCTTGAACCAGCCACCTCCAGTATAAGGGGCCAGCACTCTACTCCTTTGAGCCATAGGCGCCGCCCTGAGGTCGCACTCTTGCTCGTGCTTGTGAGCTCAGGCAATCCACCTGCCTTGGCCTCCCAAGTGTTGGGTTTACAGGCGTGAGCCACTGGGCCAGGTCAACTTTTTTTTTTTTTTTTTTTTTTTTTGAGACAGAGTTTCACTCTGTTGCTCTGGGTAGAGGGCCATGGCATTATAGCTCACAGCAACCTCAAACTCTTGGGCTCAAGAGATCCTCTTGCCTCAGTTTTTTCTATTTTTAGTAGAAGGGTTTCACTCTTGCTCAGGCTAGTCTTGAACTCCTGATCTCAGGCAAGCTACCGCCTTGGCCTCCCACAGTGCCAGGATTACAGGTATGAGTTACCACTCTCAGCTGTCATTTTTGAACTTTTCTTGAAAAAAAAAAAAATTATCTAGGAATCTTTTAAAAAACTGTCAATTTTACCAGTCCACTTTTTTTTCTTTAAATAGAGTAGGAAACTCTAGTTCTTCGTGATAAATATTTATTCATTATTTTGTTTTGCAAAAACACCCGCATGTTTACATTTGTTGCAAACCTAACATAAAATGATACATCCTTCTTCCAGAGAGATATACAGTTAGAAGATGCTTTTTACATTCTGCTTTTAATTCTTTTAATAGAATGTTAAATCTAAAAAGGAGTTTATATGCATAGACCATCTCAAATCTGAAGGCTTAAAAAGTCCTTCATGATGCAGCTGATTTTGACCCATCTCTGAAGCTCCCCTCCCCCCACTTCTTTCCTCCCCTTTCTTTCTTGCAAGTTGAATTTGCAATTCCCTAAAAGACAGGGTTGCCTAAAGTTTGTATCCAGTATGGGTTAGGAGATCAACAACCCTTTATAATGATAATGTTAGAGGACAGTATTAACATACATACCGTTTTTTAGGTAACGATTTTTAGGCAATGATGTTATGATTTGCTTTCCTTTTGCTGAGTTTATCTGTTGCGTGTCAGGGTGTACGATTTGAACACAAGTTTGCTAATTTATGCGATCAGAAAGTTAATGCATTTTGTCAAAATGATTGTAGGGAGAGACACTGTGGTTCTGAGTAACCAGGTCGGACACAACAGATTTCAAGGCAGTGTCTCCACTGTGCATCTAGTGTAGTGTGGAGAGAACTGAATTTGGTTCCCTCTTATTCCTAATGTACCATGCTCAAAAACCCCAACATCAGCCCCCAAACTGTTTTCTAAACTTGAGAGCAGTTTTACTCCATGCTTGTAGCATTGTCGATATCTTCCTTGGGGGCAAGCCATGGATAAATATTTGAGGGTTAGTGCTGATTGAATGTTTTAAGATAAATAAACAAGCTCAAATGCCTACTGCTAACAGATAATGCAAATGAGAAAAGCAAACAGTAGGGAGTGCTGATGAACAGGAGCACCCAAGTTCTCTCTGAAGAGGGTTGCTTGGTTCACACTTCCATCCTCTTTTCCACTTTGGGAAGATGGATCCCAGGTTGTCAAGAGCTTCTGATTTTCCAAGGGATGCCAGAGTCTGGGCTTTTAATGCCATCTCTCAATTTTTTTTTTTTTTTTTTAGTGCCCAACTGATGGTTTTATTTGTGTTTCTCTCTGGTTCCAGCCTGGCCCTGCTCACCAGGTTCCAATGTGATTCCCAACAGATGCAGATGACCAGACTGCATGTCACTGTCCGGCTCATAGTGCTGCTTGCTCTTCCTTCTCTGCGGGCTGCCCTGGGGCATTTACTAGACCCTACACATATGAATTCTTAATTATATTAAAGTCTTGGTTTGTCATATTTATCTAGTTTTACTTGTCTTGACTTCCGTCAACAGCAGCGCCAACCCCATCATTTACTTCTTCATTGGGTCCTCTAGGCAGCAGCAGCAAGTAGGTTCTCCAGAGGGCTCTGCAGGACGCTCCTGAGGTGGATGAATGAGGAGGCAGCCTTGCTCAGGAAACCCTGAAGCTGTCAGAAAGCAGATAGGTGCAGTGAAAAAGAGCCTCTGCCCTGGTCAGTCAGATGTAACTTTGAGAGTCAACACAGCCCTGCCACACTTGACAGTTAACGAGCATTTTTCTCAACCTTATGCCAATGAAATGCCTCAGTGAGTCCCCAGATGTTTTAAAATACATTAATTTGAACCTGACTTTCTACTTCTACTCAGAGAAACCATTAATATGAAAGTAGATTGTCTCCATCCTTCTTGTCATTACCAATAATTTTCTCATGTTATCTTCCCCTGAATCTTTCTTTCTTTCTTTCTTTTTTTTTTTTTTTTAAGAGACAGAGTTTCACTGTGTCGCCCTTGGTAGAGGGCCATGGTGTCACACAGCTCACAGCAATCTCAGCTCTTGGGCTTAGGTGAGATGCCTCAGCCTCCTGAGTAGCTGGCACTACAGGTGCCCGCCACAACACCCAGCTATTTTTTTTTGTTGTTGTTGTTGTTGCAGTTTGGCCAGGGCCAGGTTTAGAACCCACCACCCTCAGGATGTGGGGCCGGCGCCCTACTCACTGAGCCACAGGTGCCGCCCTGAATCTTTCTTATTGAAAATGTTTTCTTTGTGAGTTTATTGAAAGCAAAAACTCTCCTGTACAAAACGATAAAACTCTTTTTCCTACCTGACAGTATCAGAAAAGATTCCTTATTTCTCTCTCAGAATATGTTCCCCTGAAAATAATGTTCATTCCGTGACTGATGCAGCAATGCTGCAGGTGGGAAGCTGGGTTCTAAATAAGTGAAGTCTACTAGCTCTAAATCTAGTTGAGTTCTCCAGTATTAAGGAAAATAATGTCCTTAGAGCCAGACTCTCTGTCATCATAAACACAGTCTAGGAAGTGTCCTTTGTCCATGGCATGGCATTTGTCTGTGGGTGTCATTTGTCCATGGCATGGCAAGAAGTTGGCCTTGGTTTCTACTTAAAGCATGGCCCTTTGCCCTTGAAAACTGATGATTGGTTATGTAGCTCTTCCTGGATCTGAGGACCAGTATATGCACCATCATTTCTAGCTTGGCCAATGGCAACCTCAGTATTGATTTCACAGTGGAATTTACCTTGAAAATCATTTATTACATGTGTTAGCTTAAAGATCCCTTTATTTGTGATAGAACTCTGTATACTTCCATTTTTTGGTACAGTTTTTGTACAAATTTCTTTGGCTATAACTTTTAATTAGCTTCAAGGCTGATCTCCATGGGAAGCAGAATTGAAATCATTTAACCTTTCAGCAACAATACCAATTACAGCATATTGATAACTGATTATAATTTGGGGTTAGTAAAGAATTGTGAAACATGTCAAAACATAAATGAACCTTGAGAATATTGTGCTAGTGAAATAAGCCAGACCCAAGAAAATAACATTGTAAGAGCAACCCTTACAAGATATCCAAATGGCAAAAACTGATGGATACAGAAAACAGCTTACCAGATTCCAGGATGAGTACAGGGGAATGTATACTCATTGTTTAATGGACAGAGAATTTCTGTGTGAAATAATGAAAAGTTTTTTTTTTTAAATTGTTGGGGATTGAGGTTACAATAAGCCAGGATACACTGATTGCATCTGTTAGGTAAAGTCCCTCTTGTAATTATGTCTTGCCCACAGAAGGTGGGCACCACACCAAGGCCCCGCCCCCTCCCTCCTTCCCTCTTTCTGCTTTTCCTTCCCCATCTCCCAATTTTTAAATATTGGTAATCAATTCAAATTTTCACAAGACATTTTGTAGACCAATAAATGAAAATGAAATCAAATGCTACTAAGGAGGCTGTGCACCTATAAGCAACCAATTTACAACCTGTGCATTACACAGCACAGATAATTACAGGAATACACATTTCTAGGGAATTTAGATTGCTGGGAAAGCTACCGTGGTTAAGAGCGTTTGCTCTCTTGGGCCTGTGTGAGTTCAGACGGAGAACCTCTCGCTGCCTATGTAAACTTGGATAAGTTACTGAATTTGTATAAACCTCGCTTCTGCACCTGTAAAGTGGCCACAATGGTAAGAACGCCAGTTTCTTTCTTTTTTTCTGGCTAAGGCCGGGTTTGAACCCACCATCTCCAGAATATGGGACCGGTGCCCTACTCGTTGCGCCACAGGCGCCACCCAGAACGCCAGTTTCTAAGAGCCGTTTTCAGGAGGGAAAGAGAAAATGTATGCTAAAGCCCCTGGCATGAAGCGGCTCTCAATACTTAACTAGTCCTAATTACTCTTCTCATAACAATACAATGTGCTCCACTAAACATCGCAAATAATTTTATGTTCCCAGATATCTCATCTCTCTGACAAAAGATTCAGACGTTTTCTGTATGATAATGATCCAGTCGTTTTGTGTCTCCAAACATCCAGAGCGAGCAGTGTCTCATACCTGGAGGGAAGCTGCTTTTTAAAACCAGTCCCGTCCAGGGGCCCAGGGCCAGACAGCACCATTTGCCGTCTCTCTCTCCCTCGCGCACACCCCTTCCCAGCTCCGACACAATGTTCTCCTGCTTCACACCCGGGTTTCAGAGTGCTGCAACTTCCCAACACTTCCGACGTGTTAATTTGTTCCCGAACCTGGCAGTGTCTCGTACGGCCCCTAGCATGTCCTGTGCTGTTATTAAACTTCTCTCCATTTCACTTCCCTGGAGCTACACATAATCTCTAAATTCTAAAAGTTTTCCTTTCGGAACTCTTTCCGCGTCTTGCTTAACGAAATCGCTAATTGCCAATTTATGATAAGGACGAGGCGCCTGGTTTCTCCCCACCCCCAACTTTCTTCCTAGGAAAACCCTTCTCCCGCGGCTCCCAGGTCCCGCCACCCCAGCGGCTGACTGGTCCTGTGGTCGCAGTTCTCAAAGCCAAATTCTCCCCCCCCGTTTTGAAAGGAAGTAATTTCGGACCGAGTAGGGTCCCGCCAGCCGAGCGCCCGCGCCCCCCGCCGCGGGCCGGCGCCAGCGCGGGTCGGGAGCGTGTCCGGGCGGTCGCGCACGGTGGGGGGGTCGCCCTCCCGCTCCGGTGCCGCGCTAGCTCCTGGGTTGTCTCCGCGGGGCGGCACGGGGCGGGCCCGGCGTCAAGTTTCTCTACGTCACTGGTAAGTCCCTATAAGAGCAGAGCGCGGAGCCGGGCCCTGGGACCTCAGAGGTTCCCTGCACGGCTGTGCTCGTTTGGCAGCTTCGTGCTTCTCGGTTTTCCCGTCCGGCCACCCGGTCCCTCCCGGCTGCCCGCGCGCACTTCGCATCCAGCAGACGCCCGAGGTGCTCGTGCTGGGAGG
>CAUYPK010106502.1:0-11357 GCA_963574355.1 Loris lydekkerianus
AGGAAGGAAGGAAGGAAGGAAGGAAGGAAGGAAGGAAGGAAAGAAGGAAGGAAGGAAGGAAGGAAGGAAGGAAGGAAGGAAGAAAGAAAGAAAGAAAGAAAGAAAGAAAGAAAGAAAGAAAGAAAGAAAGAAAGAAAGAAACTAAGTGATACAGAATCTCCTTTAATGTGAACGTATTCCTAAACATCTAAGTTCTTAAGCACAGCCTCAGGACCTCAAGCTTTCCCACCTGCTACACACACACCTCTGCCCCTGCCCCTTTCAGTAGGACAGAAGAATGACTCAGCCTGTACTTTGGATGCCACTGGAAGTGCAGCAGGAGAGCCCCAGGGTGCCCCCAGTCAGTAGTGCCCCTGAGCTCTGTAGCCTCCTGTTGAGACCATCTCCTGAGTGCCCCCTTTCATTCCTTCTCCTCTTCCTCTTCTTACATTCTTGCATTCCTGAGGTTTTCCACTTTCCCTCTAGAGTGAAGCATGGAGTTTCCCTTCATTCCCACCACCTTTATGGCCTGTGTTACATCCAGTTGAGCTCTTTAGTGGGCCTGCTCTGAGCTCAAGGGCAGGGACTGTCTTGTGCATCTTTATATTTCTAACAACAGGAAGACAGGAGAAGAACCTCCATAAATGCTTGCTAAATAAACAAAATGGATGCATAGATGGATGGGTAGGTGAATCAATCAATGCGCGGATGCATGAATGCATGTATGAATTTCCATGACAATATCAAAGCGCTAAAAGCCAGAAAGTTGAACCCCCCTGGGACCTATTCAGAGATATATGTCCTGTGTGAACCAAAAAGCCATCCCTAGAATTTCACAAGTACCCCCAGGAAGGAGGACAGCTGGTGCTACCTCCATGCCAACAGCCCAGAACTGGTCCCACCATGCTCATGGAAGCCAGTGGGGTCTTTGATTGGGAACTGTGCTCTCCACAGGGGTCTTCTTCTGGGCCCTCTCTCACCCTCTTTGCATCAGAGCCCAGCTCACCACACAGTGGACACCAAACAGCGGTTTTTAACTGGGCCGCCCCAATAACACTACCCTTGCCCCAGTCTTCCAAGAACAAGGGAATTTGATTTTGGAGGTAGCATATGTTTTCCCAAGTCTTAACTATAAAAATAGAGCTGCCAGCCGGTTCCTGTCGCTCAAAGGAGTAGGGCACCATCCCCATATGCCGGAGGTGGCGGGTTCAAACCCAGCCCCGGCCAAAAATTACAAAAAAAAAAAAAAAAAAAAAAAAAATAGAGCTGTCCTCAGGAATAACCACATGACCCCTATAAAGGGTGTTAACATGGAGGATACCCATCATGGCTTTCTTCTAGTCTTCCCACAGGCTCCACCTGCCAACAGTTCCAGAAAAGTTTGGACATTGCTTCCACTAGAGGCATTTCTGTGAAATTCCCAAAATTACTAGAGGAGCAAAGACACAGTTCTCATTCTGGGCCACTCCAAGTCCAAAAGTAGCATAGTGAATATCTTACAGACCTCCCAGTCCATGTGCCCATTGTACAGAAAGGAAAGCTGAGACCCAGAGGGTGCTGAGTCTCCTGTTTCTCAGCCCAGGCTCCCTTCCCTGCCAGGCCACTAAGCCCAGATGTGAGTTTCAGTGTGAGAATCACCAACATTCAGGGGCTGGGGCTAAGAGGCTTGAGAATCTTTGGAAGGCCACCAGTGCCAAGCATGGGATTCCCGCTGAGGTCACTGAGTGGAAGAAATAATAATGGAGATTGAAAGGCACTCTGCATTTGACCTTCCGCTACCCTGCCGTTTTCCAGTAGAACTCGATAGGGATCAGTCACATCTGCTCTCAATAGCAAATGTGAAAAATGACCTGCAGTTTTAAGGTCTGAAAAACACAAACTTGTGTTAAAAGACTGACAAAAAAAATTCATGCACTCGATAGCATGATGTCATTCAAGTGCACACACGTTGCAATAACAATCATCTGTCAGAGCCCATGCCCTGGACCTGAACACTCCTCTCCTGGGAATCATAGAGGCTCTGGTCCCCCTGCATGTCAGCCAGGTGCCTGGCCACATAGTGGTGCTGGGAGCCTGCCGGCCTGTGTAATCAGGGCTGGACTGCTAGGCTTGGCTAGGCCCTGAGCTACAGTGGGTATCAGCTTACCTCACTCCCCACTTCAAACACTCGGGTGAGCTGCAGGAAAGCTGACAGGAAGCACATTCTGGGAAGCCCAGAACAAACTCAGGAGTCTGAAGAGCAGCCCAGAGCTGGCCAGGGGTCAGAGTGCCTTTTGCAGTTAGGAAGCTTCCCGTGAGCCACGAGGGTGGGGCCGTCCAGGCCATGGCTCTGCTGTGTGCAGAAGCCAGTCAGAATGCTCTTTGGTCTGCACCAAGGTACTGACTACCCCATACAAGTCCAAGAATTCCAGCCTTATACCCACATGTCCCTGCCTCCTCTACCTCCATCCTCTCACTCTCAACTGGGCTATGCTGGGGGCTCCAACTCTGATGGAAACTTGGGAAGGAAAGTTTAGAGGATCCCCAAGAGCTCACCAGAATAGCTCCAGGCTTCTTCACCCTGGAGGGTCCATCACTTGTCATCAACAAGAAGTGCCCACCAAAGACACCACTCTGAGCCAGGCAGTGTGCCTGGTTCCCAGGACAAGTTGGCCAAGGTCTTGGCCCTCAGAAGCTCATAGCCTGGAGCACCCAATCTAGGCACCAGGAGAGGGAGGATGGAGAGCTGCAAATGGAGAGAAAACTTATAGACTTCAGAACCTACCCACCCTATCACTCAGGAAAGTAGAGATGGTTCAGTGCTCTCCTCAATTCCAAGTCATAAACCATGGGAGGTCATTGTCATATGTGCTCATTTGACTTCAAGATAGAGACAAAGGGCACCAGCATTCACCAAGTACCTACTATGGTCACATACCAGGCTGGGCACCTTCCCTTCTATCTCCTGCTTCAAGATTCCTGCTTAGGCAGCCAGGCAGGGAGGTGGGACAAGGATGCCTTGGAGGGCTCATAGGCAGCTTTCAGAAGCTACATGTTATTTCTATCCCAACTGCAAAAGCTCCCTTGTGCTTGGCAGAGCTGCTGGTTTGGCTCAAAAGAGTGTTCCAGCCTGAGAGGTTTCCCACTGAAACAGAGCTTTAGCAGCCTGGTGGAGCATTTGCCTATAGAGTCTAGTTCAAGCTATCAGTCGATTAAATACAGAGATACTGAGGTGACTAAAATACAGCCCCTCTGTCTGAAAACAGCTCTTAAGTTATTAGGAGAGAAACTGAGAAACAAACAAGCATCCCCTGGTATGGCTGCTAAGGGAGACATCCATGCAGAGAATTCTGGAGACACAGAGAAAGTGACTCAGTCTCCCTGGACGCAGCAGAATCTTTTATTGTGGGGGTAGTATGGTCTCTGTGCCCACAGGCTCCACTGTCACTGGACAAACAAGGCTCATTCATCACAGGGAGGTAAGAGGTCACCTGGAGGAAACAAATGGAAGATATTCCTGGAGGCCAATGCAGGGAGAGAGGTAAAGATGGGTCCATCATCAGGCCACTGCTAATTGGATTAGACTGGGCAGAGGGAGTCAGGGAAGACTTCCTGGCAGTAACATGGGCTGTGAGTGAGATTTGAATGCCCAGAAGGACAGAGGAAGCAGGAAACACCAACAAATCCTAAGCTGGCTGTAGCTTGCAGAAGATTCAAATTGGCTTCCAGAGGGAAGGACATGGAGCCACAGTGGAGACACCAGTCTGATCTCACCTCCCAAGGGCAGGTGAGAGCCCCAGAGCCTTAGGGCTCACCCTCCTGTCCTGAGCCCTCCCCAGCAGCAAATAGCCTGCAGTGACAGACAGGAGCTGAGCTCTGCCCATGCTCTAGGGAAAGCCTGGGGCCATGGAGACTTCCCCAAATTTGGATTAAAACAACAGCTACTCACTGCCTCCTCCACAGGACACATAGCTTCCCTCTAAGTCAGCAGGAACCCATCACTAAGGCTATGAAAAAATAAACAAAGGGAATCTGATTTCAAGGGACATTCAGGCTCCAAGAAGAAGAACATTATGCTCGGACTGGGCCCTTCCCCTCCAGGGCACACTCGTCATGGGCAATCTCACAGCTCCCATTCCAGCAGAACCAGGAGTACTTGCTGCACTAGTGCTATAGAATCATGCTCAAGGCTCCCCAGGGACACTCCAGCACTGGGAGCTAAGGCATGTGTCAGTGGAAACTCAAAAGAGAAGCCAGAAAACTACCTCTGCCATGACCCAAGGGCTCAAGCCAACAGACATTGTCCCCTATCTGTCCTAGACTCATGGTATCCCCTCTACCAGCCTCATCAGAGTCAACTGACACCTGAATACCCAAGCCTGCTTGTGACATGTCTGTGCTGTGCTCAGACAAGCAAGCTTCTCTTCACTATGTTTGGCAGGGCCTACATTATAGGCAGGGTAGAATCTAGTTGACCCTCAAAAGGGCTATTCTACAGCAAGGTTGTATAAAACCTGCAACAGTGTATAGGACCTCAGACTTTGTGCCATAGGTAGGGGCTGAATGGGTTCTTAAAAAAAAAGAAGAAGAAGAATACAGAAGGTATCAAAGCCCCCAGAAAAGTGAGGTTACTTGCACTGAGAAGGTAGTTTGGCACAGTGGTTGGTTGGCCTCAGTGACATGCTGGCCTGAGAGCTTCTCTATGGAGGCAGAACTTCAGTAGCCTGGGGGTCCTGCTGTAAGTGGAGGATATCTGAGATGCCAGTTCATTAAAGTGGGGATGCCAAGACCACCAAAACACAGCCCTTGACCTCAAATGTCTTGTAAGTTATTCGAAGGAGAGAAGAGAGGGGAGAAGCTCTGATGACTTAACAATCTCAAATCTATAAAGGGGAAGAAGCAAGAGTTGACCTGCTGTTAGCTTCTAACCCTACAGAGGACTCACAAGGAGTGACAGCATCAAAGAGCATTGCAAGAGTTCAGAAATGCCAAGGGGTGGAAGGTCCCTGGCTCAGAGAAGATATGGAGGAGCTCCTTGGGGTGCATCAGATAGAGAGAGCTCAGGTCCCAAGGACCAGAGAATGCAACCTGTGGCTCTTCACTCTACCAAAGACCACCTGCAGAAAGACAAGTCCCTTCCCTTCCACAGGCCTGTTTTCCATGTCCTAGGTGGTTTCTGAGGGCCTACTCCGTGCTGATCTATGAGTCTACAGCTCAGATAAGAATACTGACAAATCTCCCAACAGGTTGGAAGACTTACTCTGTACCTAGCCCTATTTAAGTGCTCAACCATGACATCAAACCTATGAAAGCTTGAGTCTGTTAGTTCCTCCTAAGCCCAGAAATTTCTAGAAACATAGACCTAGACTGGAGTTAGACTTACACTTAGATCTAGATGTGGACTAGATATAGACAAAGACCAGATAGAGATAGAAATATGTGTGTACAGATCTGCATGCACAGATATGTATATGTGTATATGAATATTTGTATCTTCCCACTGAGCTCCTATCCCTTAGTGAGGGACGTAGACTTCTGAGTTCATTTCCCACATTTGCCACACCAAAATCCTATCCATTTTTAAAAGTATATCTTAAGAACTTCTTCCTCTGTTTCCATTTGAACCACACATGACCCCATTGTAACAACTACTTGGTTAATCGCTACCTATGGAAGTGCTCCCACAAGGCAGGGACATTACCTTATACCTATAGAGGCTGCCAAGGATACCTGGGCTGATTCTTTTTTAAAATTTTATTGTATATATTTGATGCATACAACATGGTGTTTTAATACACATATTCATAGTGAAGTAATTACTATAGTCTACCAAACTGACATGTCCATCATCTTATACAGTTACCTTTCTTTTCTTTTTCTTTTTCACTATATCATCATCATCATCATCATCATCACCTTGGGGTAAGAGTATCTAAAATTTATTCTCTTGGCAAATTACCATAACACCTAACAATATTATAATTTTTTTTTTTTTTCGTACAGACAGAGTCTCACTTTATTGCCCTCAGTAGAGTGCCCTGGCGTCACATAGCTCATAGCAACCTCCAACTCCTGGGCTTAGGCGATTCTCTTGCCTCAGCCTCCCAGGTAGCTGGGATTATAGGCGCCCGCCACGACACCCAGCTGTTTTTTTGTTGCAGTTTGGCCGGGGCTGGGTTTGAACCTGCCACCCTCGGTATATGGGGCTGGGTGGAGACCTACTCACTGAGCCATACGCACCGTCCACAATGTTATGATCTTAATTATATTCTTCATGTTGTGCCTTAAACTTTAGAGTTATTCATCCTACAAAATTGCAGCTTTGTACACTTTTACCTTTATCTTCCCAACCCCCACCCCACCTCCACTCCTGATAACTATTGTCATTCTGTTTCTATGTATTTGATTTCTTTTTTAGATTCCACATACAAGAGATGATGCAGTATTTTCCTTTCTGTGCTGACTTATTTCACTCAGCCTAATGTCTTCTACGTTCCTCTGCATTGTCTCAAATGCCTGAATCTCCTGCTTTTTTAAGGTTAAATAATACCCATTATGTGTATCTCTGTGTGTGTGTGTGTGTATAACATAATTTCTTTATCCATTGATGAACACTTCTGTTGTTTACATTTCTTGGCTACTCTGAACAATGCGACAATAAACATGAGAAATCAGATAGTGGTGGAGGGTGGAGATTTTACTTCCTGTGAGTATATACCCAGAAGTGAGATTGTTGGGTGAAATGGTAGTTCTATCTTTAACTTTTGGAATATGTGGAAAACTTCCATACTGTTTTCCACAGTGGCTGCCTCAATCTACATTCCCAAAAGCATGCAGTTTCCCTTTTCTCCACTCATGCCTAACATTTATTATCTCTTGTCTTTTTGATAATAGCCATCCTAACAGGTGTGAGGTGGTATCTCATAGTGGTTTCAATTTGCTTTTCCTTGATGACTAATGATGTGGAGGACCTTTTCAAATCCCTATTGGCCATTTTTATGTCTCCTTTAGGAAAATTTATTTAGGTTTCTTTGCCCACTTTAAAATTAGATTATTCATTTTTCCACTATTGAGTTATGTGAGTTCCTTGTATATTTTGGGTATTAACTCATTTTCACATATGTGGTATACAAATATTTTCTCTCAATCCGTGGGATCCTTTTCGCTTCATTGGTTGTTTCCTTTGCTGTGCAGAAACTGTTTAGTTTAGTTTAGTTTAGTTTTTCTTATGTTGCCTGTGCTTGCAGTGTCCTAACCAAAAGATCATTGCCAAAACCAATGTCAAGAACGTCTGCCCCTATATTTTCTTCCAGGAGTTTTAAAAGTTTCAGATTTTACATGTAGGTCTTTAACCCATTTTGAGTTTTTTTGTTTGTTTGTTTGTTTTTTGCACACCTTAATATAAAAGTCTGATTTCATTCTTTTGCATGTGGATACCCAGATCTCTCAGTGTCATTTCCCCAGGATGTCTTATTGGTTCCCTTGTCAAAAACGAGTTGACCTTTGGTTAGATATTCAGAAGTAATTTTATCAAAAAGATATATGTGTTCAAATGTCTATCACAGAACAATTCACAACCACAAAGATATGGAATCAACCCAAGCACCCATCAACTGACAAGTAGATAAAGAAAATATGTTATATACACAATGGAGTACCACTGAGACACAAAATAAATGAAACAATGTCTTTTGAAAGAACTCAGATAGAACCAGAGTCTACCAACCCAAGGAAAGCATCCTAGGAATGAAAAAACAAGGAGCGCATGCACTCTCCAATAATTGACAGCTAACTGATGGGCATGCACAGGCCCAAAGAGATGTACGAAATGTGAAGGTCATTGGAAATCAAGAAGAGTGGGGAGGAAACAAGGACAAACACCCAACAGGTATAATGAACAACATTCAAGTGATAGGCACACTAAAATCCCAGACCCTGGGATTGTATAAAGACTATCCATATAACAAAAAAGAAATTGTATCCCCAATAACTTGAAATAAAATTTTAAAAAAGGCAATTTCTGGAGACTCCTTGAACACATAAAATGTCAATAAAAGGGTAAAAATCAGTTGACATTATACACTTGAGTTTATTTCTAAGCTCTCTATTCTGCTCTATTGGTCTGGGTCTGTTTTTATGCCAGAACTAGACTTTTTTGATTACTATAGCTTTGTGATGGACTTTGCAATCAATACTTGTGCTGATTCTAGCAGAGGAGGTGCCCAGCAAATGCTTTGTACAGGATCCATTTATTGAAAACTTTCACTCACACCTCATACCAAACACAAAAACTAAATCATGATTTTTAAAAATCAAAACTAAATGAAAATCAAAAAAAAAAAGAAAGAAAGAAAATATAGGAGGATATATTTAGAATCAGAGGGTCAGCAAAGATTTCCTAGACAAACCACAAAAAGCCATAAGTATAAGAATTGATATACTGGAGGGGGCAGAGACAAGAAGGCTGACTGAAGCCAGCTTTCCACAGAGGCTCCCATCCAGAAAGAGAGCTAAAGGACAGAAATTAGCAAGTAATCTGGTGGATTAGAGCTACACCAAAAGAGAAGATTGAAGAACACACATCAACCCTGCTGAGGCGGGCTGTGAACCCAAGGATACAAACAAAAGGTACAAAATCCATCACCAAGTGGATGGGAGTCCCTCCCCCATGAGAACGGCTCAGAATGCCCCACAAACAATCAAGCAGAGTTCAAAGGTCCTCCCACTACACTCCACAGGAGAGACCCTCTAAAAAATGGACCTACTGCCCCTACTAGGGTCCCATGGTGTTCTCCTGCCAGGCATAAAACTGTATAAAACTGTATGTATTCTCTACCTGCAATTCTGAGCTCCCAGCCCTTCCTTCCACTCTCACTCTGAGGTCTGGAGGCCTGTCCACCAGGAGTCCAGATTCTTGGGTGATTTCTTGAGGGGTGTGAACAGGGTCTGGACTGCAGCTGGTCAGTGCTTATTCTGCGGCATGGGAGTGAGGAGAGGACGGTCCCCTGAGAGGGAACCAAACTGGAGTGATGGTGCCCTGAGGTGCAGAGCAGCAGCTATTATTGGCAACAATAGGGCTCACCCCCAGATATTCCAAAGTCACACCCCCTGTCTCTCTGGGCAACCAGAGGAGGTCGTGCATCTTCTCAGGTGACAACCACTGCAGAACAGATCTTGGATGGAAACGCAGGCCCCGTGAGTAAAGGGTTTGCCTGAGGCAGTACCAAACTGGGTGGAGCGAAAGGACTAGAAAACGCACACGCAGAGCCGAGAGATTCCCAGGGAGGGGCTGACCCAGAAGACCGCTTTACTGAGTCTAAGATGCACCTGGCCCCCAGGGAACCATCAGCTTAAACAAAGGAGGGCAGGCAGAGGCTGGATCTGACAGGTAACCGTGCTGCGAATATATAATAGCTGAGACTGTACAGCAGCACAGACAGAGCCTGAGGCACAGGTTCTGGGAACTCAAAACAGCTTCTCTTCTGCAGGGGAATTTACCAGGGACAGAAACAAATTCCCGCAAAGTTATTCTGTTCTGTCAGTAACATCAAACAGGGGTGGGGCTGGAACTGAGTGAACACCACCCAGCCTCCATCAAGTGCCCGAGGTTGTCAGGACTCACCTCCCCCTGCTGAATAGAGGCAGAGAACAGCAGCCTGGCTGAATAGACATAAATTTCCTTGTGATTCAGGCAACCTCCTAGAATATCTACTAATTGGAGGTAACTGGTTCATAACTCTGCAGGGTTATCAGTGACTGTGTGTGATAGAGGTAAAGGTGGGGAAGGAGGCATCAACCTTCCCAGACTAATCTATTTGCGGCTGGGTCCTCCTGACTTCTCGGAGCACCAAAGCAAGTTGTATTTGAGTTGTCAGCAGACCCCTGCGATCTAGTTGCCAGAGATCTTTTAAACAATCTGACCTGAGACAGGTGCTGACTGAGACAATTGATTTGAACCTTTTGAACTGTGCCAATCACCCAAAGACTATCCAAGTGGTGCCCTGGGTGTGTGGCTGTAGAAAGGCTTGATTTTCCTTTTCCAATTGTTGCCTGTGGGGGGTGGGGTGACTTAATTGCTGGTATTTATCCACAGCTGAGACTTCAACCCAGAGTAACTGTTTCACTAGGGTCAGGCAGAGACCAGCTGAAAATAAGACAGAGTCACTTAGCCCCACCACACCAAACAGGTCTCCAGTTTCTCAGGCCATAGCACTGTACAGGTCCTTGACAAAACTCCATGGGAAAAGTCAAATAGTGTAAAATAATCATGGGGCAGAATCAGCGGGAAAACTCTGGTAACATGAATAACCAGAATAAATCAAACCACCACCACACCCCCCCCCCCCGGCAAGGAAAAATATGGTAGATGTAACTGAAGATCCCATTGATAAACAACTGACCAAGATGTCAGAAATTGAATTCAGAATTTGGATTGCAAACAAGATGAATAGAATGGAGGAAAATTAGGAATTAGAAATTCGAGGAGTAATTCAAAAGTCAGAATTAGAAATTCGAGAAGAATATCAAAAGCTGTCTCAAGAAATTAACAAACTTAAAGACAAAACCACCAAAGATTTTGACACACTGAAGCAAGAATTTGCAGCCCTCAAAGATCTGAAAACTACAGTAGAATCCCTCAATAACAGAGTGGAGCAAGCGGAAGAAAGGATTTCTGACACTGAGACAAAGCTTTTGAACACTCGCGAACTCTGAAAGAGGAAGAGAAATGGAGAGAAAAAACAAATCATTCTCTCAGAGAACTCTGGGATAATTTGAAGAAGGCTAATATCTGCCTCATTGCAATCCCTAAAAGTGATGAAATGGTTTCATAAGGCACAGAGGCCATTCTCCATGAAATTATGAAAGAGAATTTTCCAGACATGCCAAGAGATTCTGAAATTCAGATAGCAGACAGTTTCAGAATCCCAGCATGATTCAACCCAATTAAGACATCCCCCAGGCGTATCATAATTAACTTCACTAAAGTTAATATGAAGGAGAAAATTCTGAAAGCAGCTGACATAAGAAAGCCATTACTTACAAAGGGAAGAATATTAGAATGACTGCAGATCTCTCTGCTGAAAATTTTCAAGCCAGAAGAAGGTGGTCATCAACTTTTAATCTCCTAAAACAAAATAACTTTCAACCCTGGATCCCATATCCACGTAAACTGAGTTTCATTTATGATGGAGAAATTAAACTTTATATGTTGAAGAAATTTGCCATAACCAAACCAGCTTTTCAGGATATTCTCAGACCTATCCTCCATAATGACCAGCCCAATCCTCTACCACAAAAGTAAACTCACTCAGAAACTTTTGATCAAACCCCAACTTCCACAGTGGTGAAAAAATTAAAAATGTCTACTGGACATTTGAAAAACTCAATACCCAAAATTT
>CAUYPK010106506.1:0-29141 GCA_963574355.1 Loris lydekkerianus
CACATGAAGGCTATAACCCAACTATACCACAAGACTATGAGGAAAGGACCAAGGAAGGGGAAGGGAGGGGGGGGTTTGGGTGGAGGGAGGGTGATGGGTTGGGCCACATCTATGGTGCATATTTTTATCTATAATAAAAAATAAATAAATAAATAAAGAGGTAGAAGAGAGACAGGACAGAGACAGGAAAATAGACTACATACTTGTGTTTAATAGGAGAAGGCTGTCTAATCAGGGGCAGAGGTCCTCAAACTGCGGCCCACGGGCCAGATGAGGTGGTGTGATTGTATTTGTTCCTGTTTTGGTTTTTTACTTCAAAATAAGATATGTGTAGTGTGCATAGCAATTTCTTCATAGTTTTTGTTTTTTTTTTTTAACTATAGTCCGGCCCTCCAACCGTCTGAGGGACAGTGAACTGGCCCTCTGTTTAAAAAGTATGAGGACCCCTGGTAGGGCAGCCAAGAAGTCTTCCTGCAATAGGGGAGTGAGCAACTGGAAAAATCAGAAGAAATGAAACTACATCTGGATTTTAGAATGATTTACAGAAAAATCTTTAAATTTTTAAATGGCTCTACTGTTTGCTAAGTATTACTGAGGTGATGTTCACACATTTGTCGTCTTAACACTTCTAAAGAACGTAACAATAATACAAACCTGACAAAGAGGATCCCCAATTAAGATAAGAGGAAGGTGTTATGGAAACAAATGGCTTGAGGACAGAGCACCTCTGCACCTTCACCCACCCTCACCTTGGAAAGTATGGTTTAAGTACTACTACTTTAAGTCATCTTGGACATTTCAAATTTGGGTGAAGTCCAGTTTTGAAAGGTGATGTTCACAGTGTATGGACTCAGAACATTCACCTGTGCGTGATCACATCTACAAACCTGTCACACATTAACCTCGAAGATGTTGAGGGTTTGTTTGGCAGCAACAGCTGCTGAGGGAAAGACAAGCAGGTCCTGATTATTTTTACAAGTGTTTTCACACTATTGACAGTAAGATCATGACGAAGGACTTAATGAAAGTGACTATAAAAAAAAGTGATGACATATAATCTGAATGTCTAACTCATAGAGAAATGAGTTAAACAAGAGTATATCCATAAGATAAAATACATGCAATCAAAGATAGTTTCAAATAAACTCTTATGAATCTCACTATAGACATACAAATACATGGATCTATGTACACATACACACACATACACACACACACACAGAGCCTAGTCTTCCATCCCTTTCCATATTAGGAAAACCACTCCATGACTGCATGAATGTATCAAAGTAGTAACAATGATTTCTTGGCAGGTTATTCTGCAGGATTATTATTATTACTTTATTTTCAAATTTTCTAAATTTCTAAATGTAGAAATTAAATCTACAATGGGCCTAAATTTCTTTCAGAATCAGAAAACAAAAATGAGGGTTTTTTTTCATCTGCTTTTGCCTTGCATAAAGAAAAAAATCCCATCTAAATACAGTATTTCAGCCCATACCCTATGTGTGCTACTTACTCTAGGCATGAATTTTGTGGCCACTAAATTTCTGAAAGAAAAAAAAGTTAACACCTATATATTAGAAAATAAGGAATAACGCTCCAGTCCTTTAATTTAGTAATGCCTAATTCAACAATTTTCAACAACAGTCAATAAGGTTGTTCCCTACCAAAATTCACAAGATACGTTCTAATAACTATAAAATTAGCCAAATTTTTAGCTAAAGAATATCTTAACAGCATCTAACACCTTTCAAAGTGAAACTGGACTTCACCCAAATTTCTTGGCCATTGACTGCACCAACCTTTTTGGAGAAAGTCTTGGGTTCAGAGCTTCAGTGTTTGGATTTAAGTGCTGGGATTACAGCTTCTTCCTGTGGCCTTAGGTCAACTTTTGGTCACCCTAAGCCTCAGTTTTTTGTCTCCAAGTATCAATCAGAGAGTGGAAGACAAAGTACTCAACACACCATAACCTATAATGTAAACATGTCCTGAACTGTTGTTAGAAAAACTCTGGCATTTCTCAGGTTATCAATAGAATCCCAGTTACTGGGAATCATTGAGAAAAGTTCCCAGATGGGCCTAATACCCTGAAACTGAACACAATATGATGCTTTACCCTCTTCACTTTATTTTTTTGCAAGTTAAATTTTATTTACACTGCATTAAAAAAAATCTCATTAGTCGTCTTTTTAACCGAACTCCTAATTTAAAGAAAACTCTATATTCCCTGTTTTCTTTCTTGACCACAGTTCTTTAAAACTTTAAATAGATTTAGGGCGGCACCTGTGGCTCAAAGGAGTAGGGCCCTGGCCCCATATGCCAGAGGTGGTGGTTTCAAACCCAGCCCTGGCCAAAAACTGCAAAAAAAAAAAAAATTTTTTTTTTAAATAGATTTAGGAGGTACAAGTGGTTTTTTATTATGTAGATGAACAGTGGAGAAATCTAGGTTTTTAGTATACCTGTTATATGAACAGTGTACATTGTACTCAATGAATTTCATCATGTACACCTCCCTGCTCTCGTGTTATGTCCTTCTGTATGGACATACACAGCCATTACTTAACTTCCACTTATAAGTAAGATGTGGTGGTTTTTTGCTCCTGGGTTACTTCATTTAGACCAGGCGTCCTCAAACTTTTTCAACAGGGGGCCAATTCACTGTCCCTCAGACCGTTGGAGTTGTTTTTTAAAAAAAAACAACTATAAACACATTCCTATGCACACTGCACATACCTAATTTTGAAGTAAAAAACAAAATGGGAACAAATACAATTCACACCGCTTCAGGTGGCCCACAGGCCACAGTTTGAGGACGCCTGATTTAGACTAATGGCCATCAGTTTCACTTAATCAAGGTGAAGTGAGTTTGCTGTACACTTTCTGAAAGAGGGGCTGCATACCTGCATTGGAGAAAATTAAGTAACTCATATATACATATGAACTGATAATTACCCTTCCCCCATGTTTAAAATCCAGCTTGTTTGCTTTCTCAGGGTTTGGCAAACCATAGTCTACAAGCCAAATCCTGCCAAATCCAGCCAAATCCAGCTTACCACCTGCTTTTCTAAAGTTTTACTGGAACATAGCTATGTTCTTTTATGTAGTATCTATGGCTGCTTCTGCACTGCAATGAACGTGTTGAGAGGCTGCAGCAGAAACTATATAGCCTATAAAGCCCAAAATATTTACTATCTGGCCTTTCGTAGAAAATGTTTGCAAATCTCTACTCTTAAAAGACATGCTTTTCTCTATAAAAGGAGAAACTACAGAAAGTTACACATGGATTTCACTGGGAGCCCACCATTTCTACCCTAGAAAAAGATCAAAAGGTAAGAAATCATTCTTGCCAGAAATCCTTCAGTGGGCAAAATTGCCAATTTAAATAAAACCATGATACGGGTTTTTTCCTTGATATTCTTTTTCTTTTTAATTTCAGATTAATATGAGGGTACAAATTGTTATGTTTGTCACATGGTATGTTTTTTAAAAGGGTAGGAAGATCCGCTTACCTTAATGGAATAATAAGGAAGACCCTCTTCATCTTCCTAACCCTCAAAACTCCCCCACCTTATCACAATGTAAGATTCAGAAGCAGAGATAAAATCCAGCCTGGTTGGATAATTGAGATTCCACCTTGAGGCAGAAGTTAGGTAATAGCTAGATATTCAGTACTGTGTTTCCTAGAATATGAAGTGTGTGTGAAACCCTTTGAATAGTTCCTGTTGGTGCCCAGAAATTTCTAAATTTAAAAAGAATGAAGGTATAGTCTATTCCAGAGAGGAGAGGCATTTCCAAGGTGGTTCCTAAATCAGATACCATGAAGTATTTCTTGCTTCCATAATCCTTTCTAACTTGGTAATACTAACTTTGAACACAAAAATCTTTCTAAATGCACAGCATTTAGCTATCTTGACAAATAGTTTCTCACTATATTCATCTGAATAGAACAGGGATTCTTAACCATTTTGAAATAGACTTCAACTTAAGAAGAAACACAATAAGCAAATATTATATAGTAAATAAGCTTTATTTATCTGTTCCTTCAAGATGACATTGCCAACAGCCACAGATTTGCATACAATACAGTTATGTATCGACTATTTACAATTTACAGTAGTATTTTTTCCTCTGAAAAATATAAGTACAAAAGCTACGTAAACAATGAGGTACTGCCATTTGGGATTTATCATATGTCATAGCTTAAAGAACTAGCAAATAGTCTTTAGCAAATAGTCAACAAATCAATCTGAAAAAAAGTCAATTAAATGCTCTAATTTATCAGAAAAATCCGCTAAGTTTAACCTCAAAAAGTATTGCACAAGTCTTAAAAAAAAAAAAAAAATCACCAAAAAATAAATAGGAAAGGCAAGCAGTTCTTTAAAAAGAGGGATAAAAAGAAGAAAGAAAGGAACATTAGGTAAGCCCATATATCAGGTTAAATTATCCAAAATATCTTTTAAACATAAACTCTTCCTAACAGAAAACTGAAGAAATAAGAAAAAACTATCACCATTTCTCCATTGATAAAATCAATTTTAAAGGCAGTCAGCAATATATCTATGGGTCATATTTTTCTTGGTCTTGTACATGAGGGCTCCTGAAGGACAACTTCATTCTTAAAGAGTAGTGATGTGGACAGTTTTCCAAGCAGCAGTCACCCAACATCAGTCACTCTTTCTATTTCTTCAAGATGAAGATCTGAGCCATGACTGGAAAAGAAAAGGAAAAGAAGATATAGAAAGAAAGAAAAAAATTTTTTTAAGGTCAGCTTTTTTGGAGATTTTGTTTTTTCAAGTGAAAATAAAATTATATTCTATGGTCCAGGGATTACAGTAAAGAATTTGGAACAATCTAAATATTAAATCTTAAAAGAATCTTCTAAAAGTTAATGTTCTTATAATCATTCAAATCAACCTATAGACAACAATTCTGGGAAACTGCATTTGTAAGTGTAATTTGGAATTGTAACCTTTCATCCAGTATTGAATGCTACCAGGTAACAAAGAAATGAGAGCAAACGTGAAAACAGCTGAATCTCACAAACATTCAGCTCTTCATATTGGATTTAACAAGGAGAAAGAGGTCATATCTCTTTCCCAATGTGTTGATTGTTCTACATACTGCAATTCTCCCAGCATGATACATATAAAAGCAAAAACACAACAAATTTAACTTAAAAAATTAAAAATGCTATGAGAAACAAAGCCAAAATCTTATATTTCTCAAATTAAAATGCTAAAAGCCAGTAGTCAGATCAAGTATGAATTTAAAATGCCATAAAAATAAATTACTAAATAAGATTAAGTAAAAGAGACAAACTTTCCATATATACAGGATTTAGTGGAAAGGGGAAGTTTTAAAGTCTTCTCAATTTGTAAACGAACAATATGACCTATGATGTATTCCTGATAGTATATTATTTATAAAACTAGTTCAATAATCACGTTGGTCCTACAAATTTATAGAAAATATAAAAAATATCTTCTCTTATATTTAAATTCCTTTGTCATTTATTATTTTGAGAGCTACTACGAGAAACAAAATTCATGAATGATTCAATAATGCTGCAGAGTATCAATATCATGAAAAACTAAACAGAGCTGGGAGAACTTCTCCAGTTTAAGAAATTAGAAAAACATGACTGCTACATGTGAGGTGCAATCTTTAGTGAGTCCAGGATTTAAAAAAGTTATGGAAGATGTTATTTGGAGAAGTGGGAAAAAATGACTATTTATTACATACTAGATAATTGTATTAACATTAAACATTCTGACATAAATATTTTATGCAGGATATTTTCCTACATATACTATACATTATCCTTAAAGACATATACTAAAGTATTTAGTTTATGTCTACAACTTTCAAATACTTATAAGCACAATGTTTACAGATAACCAGTAAATGTTACAAAGGGGTAAAGATATATGAAGAGAGATCAAAAACAAGAAAGTGAGAAAATTTGGCAAAACTAGGGGAAAGATATACAGGTGCTCATTATACTATTTTTGCAAATCTTATGTCTGAAATGTTTCAAACTATAAGTTAAGTGGACAATCAATTAATCAAAAGGCTGTACAGTATACATTTCTAGTGATAAATAATAGCATGTAACTGCATTAATATAACAAGTACAATGAAATATTTATATTATTTTAAAAAGGAAACAATTAAGACTTACTAAGTTAGATATAAAATTTACATTTAAAAAAATTTTCCTGCTTATTACAAAAGTAACCTAATAAAACCACACACTGAATTGCCAGCCACTAGAATAGAGAACAATAACAAGATAGTTTTAGATAATTACTAAGACAAAGTAATGCTATATAAATAAATCAAAAGGAAATTTAAATGCAGGCAAAAATAATTTTATTTTTTTATTTTTTTTAAAGACAGAATCTTACTCTGTTGCCTAGGCTAAAGTGACATGCATCAGCCTTGCTCACAACAACTTCAAACTCCTGGGTTCAAGTGATCCTCCTGTCCTAGTTTCCCAAGAAGCTGAGACTATGGGTGCTTGCCACAACTCCTGAATAAATTTTTTATTTTTTAAAATAGAGAGGATGTCTCTCTCTTGTTCAAGCTAGTCTTGAACTCCTGACCTCAGGTGCTCCACGCACCTCAGCCTCCCACAGCAGTAGGATCATAGGCATGAGCCACAATGCACGGCCAGCACCAAGGATTTTTAAAGCCAAAAGCTTAAAGAAACATATCTTGGCATTTTAAACCTTGATACTGTTAGCTGAATGCTGGCTGAATTAACAAACACAGAGAGTCTTTATTTCAATCATAATTAAGCCCTATTAATTGTGATCTAACTTATTTGTGAAAATTCTGGTAGTCCAAGATAAAGATGTACCCTAAATTTTTATGTGGTGCTAACTCAACCTAATAGCATGAATAACATGTAGAGGTACAGGGATAGGGTTTGTAAGGTAAAAAAACAACTATACAGAAATATCTTAGATGTCTTCATTTCACTATAATAATATATTAATAAGAAAGTCACATTCAATTAAAGTAGCCTACCTAAAGATCTCCTCAAGACAAATATGTTATCATGTATTAAACTGTGTGATCACAGGAAGTAATAAAAGTATATTTTTAATCAACCTTACTAGTTTTCATTTATTTCAGACTAGCCTTGACTCTACTTAGGCTTTATAATATTTTTAATTCTGGATTTGTGAAGTATATCATATAACTTTTATCTAGAAAATGATTTTTCATTTCTCTGTCACAACAAATATTAATTTCAAAGATCATTCTTGGAAAACAAAAAACAAAAAGGAACACTGGATACTTAAACTTATCCACTTTTTTGGATTCTTTAACAAAATCTCAAAGGGTAACTTTGAAACTTCCAACTACTATTTATTTAAAGAAATATAATTTCCCAAAATTATATAACTCTTGTGGCATGATTAATCTATATAACATAATTAATAGAAAATACTTATATTAACCCATAGCATAATCATGTTCATTAAGCAAGCAAAAGAATTCCAGCAAAATGGTTAGTATCATGCAATACATTTAATTTTTGCACAAAAGACACAAGACATATTATTCTTCACTCACCACATGCTAACTAAGCACAGACTGATGGTTTACTCAGAAGATACCACTGCGAGGTGAAGTAAACTACAAAGCCAGGAAGAAAAAAAGCTTATTGGGTTAGTTTTAAGGCTTTTATTATAACACATAGAATATATGTGTTAGGATTAAATAGACTATACTTAAATTTTTTCTTAAATCTCCCCAAATCAAGAAAAAGGCAAAATATTAATAGGTAACATCCCACCCATTGTAAATAAGTATTAATATAATATAAAACAGCTAAGATTTTACTTGCAACTTTATTTAACAACTTAAGCAACATAATGAAAGATGTAGTTCACACTTAAGTATATATCCACTAGATAAATAAGGGGGTTATTATATACTTTATATAAAAAAACCTCTTTCATAATTCCAATAAAGCACACATTAAAATTTAATTTACTTAATCTCAATTTGCCCTAAAAAATTTTGGGGAAAATGTTGATGAGTTTGAAAGGCAGTGTATCTATATGTTGAATTTCCATTCCTAAAATATATCAATTTTATTACTGACTAACTCTCTTGTAATTCAAAGTATATCAGGAATGGTGACCCAAACTGAAATTTCAATTTAAAGGAACTCAATCTTAAATATAGATTTTACTCTGGAAAACCTTGTACCCACTCTATGCCCTATTTTAAGATGGCCATAACTCCAAATCATTAATTAGCTTCATGCTCTGTCTTAAAATGGCAGCATTAAATACAAATGTTGTTTATAAAATCTGGGCCTATTCTTGGACAATATGGCCAGCTTAAACATATCATTTTATATTTACTTTATATTTAACATGAAGTTAGTAAAAAGCAGCAAAATCAAAAGACAAACTAGAAAATAATGTTTGTAACCCACAAAATACAATGAGATTAATACCCTATAGGAAAACTTATAAAATATGTAAAATATATGCATATGGATGTTTCCTGTTGTCTACACTTGTAAGTACTGAAAAGCTGAAAAGAACTTAAGCAAATAGTATGAACAGGAAACTGGTGAATTAAACTGGAGGACATCCATATAACAATATAGTCATTAAAAGAATGAGGTAGATCAGTTTGTAATGAAGTAGAATAATGTAAAAATATACTAAGCGAAAAAAGTAAGCTTCGCATACTCTCATTTTTTTCTTTTTTACAGGTACCCACTACAATGCCCGGCTATTTTTTTGCTGTTGCAGTTGTCATTGTTGTTTAGCTGGCCTGGGCTGGGTTCAAACCGCCCAGCCCTGGTGCATGTGGCTAGCGCCCTAACCACTGTATTATGGGCACCGAGCCATACTCTCATTTTTATATACTAAAATAATTGAATGATATGGCAATAATTATACGTATATATTAAGGCTTAGAAAATGTGGGGACCTTCACCATACTATTAACAGGATCATGGCATGGTAGAAATAGTTGAGAGGTTGAAGATCAGGAAGGATTACTTCTTGTTCTATATGTTTCTGAATTGTTTACAATGATCTAACAATTTGTCTCCATCAATATCAAAGACAAAAATCACATTTAAGACTTTTTTTTTGAGACGGAGTCTCAAGCTTTCACCCTTGGTAGAGTGCTGTGATGTCACAGCTCACAGCAACCTGAAACTCTTGGCTTAAGCAAGTCTCTTGCCTCAGCCTCCCAAATAGCTGGGACTATAGTCGCTCGCCACAATGCCCAGCTATTTTTTTGTTGCAGTTGTCATTGTTGATTTTAGCTGGCCCAGGCCAGGTTTGAACCCACCAGCCTCAGTGTATAATGGCCGGCACCCTAACCACATTCACAATTTTTAAAAATGTATTTTACATGTATGGTATTTTTCTCTACATGTCAGTTTTATTTGCATTTGTTTCCTGAATCCAGCTTACATGCATCTTTTGAGCCCAGGTAAAGAAAAAAGGGTAAACCTCACAATGGAATAAAAAACTTTTTTGTACCTAATAATGCTGAAAAGTTCTGATATTTTTATTAATTCAGAGGGGGACTCTAAAAATTCCAACTAAAAATAGAAAAGGGAGACACTTTAATACAATACAGACTGGTCTAGGGCAAGGACTGAACAACTAAACACAACACAAAGGAACAGCATGAAAGCAAAGCTAAAGCCAAGTCAACAGAACAGCAACTGTAAAAAATTACAGTAGATGGAAAATAAACCAAACCTTTTTATTATAAAGAAAAATTTTCTTTAATGGAGTCATCAAGAAAGTAGTGACACAAGTTTATGTCATTAAGTTTTGCTAGTACTTTAGAAGAGAAAATTGTACTTCTAGGAAAACTTTTAAGAAGAGGTTCCTCTGTAACAATGGAATCTCTCAAATCTCTCAATTATGAATGATTGTCACCCAATTACACTAAACATAATAAAATTATCTTAAAAGAATAAGTAACAACTATTTTTAGAAAAGATCAGAGGCTGTACTTTCAGGGCAGTTTTATTCATTAGGTAGGACAGGGCTTTTGTATTCACTCTTACCTACTATGCTACTCAGTCTACTCTTGCCATCTAAGCTACCTAACCCATCACAAATCGAAGCAGCAGACGAAATAAACTAAACACTGAGAGAAGCTAAAAAGGCTGATCTAGGGAAGATAAAGGTATGTGCATTTGGTGTGTGCATTTCTGTTTTATATTCTACCTACTGTTTATAAAGCAATTATTTTCCTATTTGAAATTCTGAACTTTTTTTTTGCAATTTTTGGCCTTGAACCACAGGCATCACCCTGAATTTGACACTTTACAGGGAAATAAACTTTAGAGATGGTATAATCCAACATCCTCATTTTACCAATAAAGGCCAGAAATATAAAAAAGGTTTGCCTAAGTTAATAGTGGCCAAGATGTTGAGATCTAGGCTCTTACCACAGTCATATCACATGTGGCCAATATTCCAAGGTTCTGAAACAGGGATGGATGTATTTTGGGAGCTGGTGTCACTGATTCTCCTAGGGAAGTCTTTAATGGTTTTAATTACTCATATCAATTATTATATCTTCAATTATGAGACCTTTCCAGTCTCATTTTCCAGGAAAGATTAGTTCTATACATCACTAGAAGGCTAAATAATTACCACCACCAGTACCTCCTCCTCTACATTATCACAGAAAACCAGCACAGGCACTACGCTCTGATTCTCTGATAATCCTAGTGAGATCAGGTTAGTACTGTGAAGAAACAGAAGCTCTGAGACTTGCCTCAGTTTCCACAGTAAGTCAATGAAGCAGTAGGTCAAATAAGCCAGATTCTAATGATGCCCTTTAATTTAATCCTACTTGACAGATGATGGCTTCCTATCTATGAAATATACTCTTGAGATTAGGTTGAACTTAGAAAATATTAAGTAATAATTTATAATGGAGTATTTCAAATAAAGAGTATAAAACTCACTGAAGAGAGGGGAGGTATACTAAAGACAAGACTGATTGAAAAATACCTTACTAGCAGTCATGGAACGCTTTCGATGAATGCCACAAAGTAAAAGTATAATCATCAGGGTCAAAAAGCTAAGTTTTAAGAATGCATTCCTCTTACAATACCTGATAAATAATGCAACATTAATATGAGCTGTACACTATCAACACAAAGTACAATCCAAGTACATTCCTTCAAGTCTCCCAAATATTAACTTGACAGAGAAGGCAACATACCATAATATGTTTGAGCTTATTTTGGTTTTCCTATTCCAGCTTTTCAACCCTCAAAGCAAAAATAATAAAACACTTATGCTTGCTGATTTTAAAAGAAGGGAATTATAGATGCACATTTGCAACAAGTTATAGAAAAGATCCATTTGGTATAGAACACTTTAAGCTAATGTTTTAAATCTTTCTCTTTTTTTTTTTCCTGAGACAGGATCTCACTTTGTCACCCAGGCTAGAATGCAGCAGTGTCATCATAGTTCACTGCAACCTCAAACTCCTGGGCTCAAGCAAATCTCCTGCCTCAGCCTCTTGAGCAACTGGGATTACAGGTGCACACCACCACACCTTGCTAATTTTTCTATGTTTGTCATCTCACTATGTTGCTCAGGATGGTCTCAAATACTTGGCATCAATGATCCTTCCACCTCAACCTCCTAAAGTACTAGAATTATATAGGTGAGCCACAGCACCCAGTCTGATTTTAAAGGATTATTTAATAAATTCCTAAAGTTTTGTTTTATATACATTTCACTGTGCTTACTTTCTTTTGGAAAATGACAAGTCACTATATTCTTCTTTGTGTTTTGTTACAATTAGGCATATTGGACAGGATTATAAAATTAGTTAAAAGGTCTTCAAGAGACTTGATCAAAGACAGTGATTTTTATTGGTCATTTTATGAATGAGAACAATTTTAAGGCAAATGTGATTCTTGCTTCAATTTTCTCAATCAACAGTGATCTTAACTTTCCATCACATGAAACAATCCTGAGTCACTCTATTAAAGTACCAAGAATCTCCTTAGACTGACAAAAGGTGATGCCAACTGACTAATTTATAAGTCATCTCATATTTTGGGATCTTTCTCACTCCATACTAATCTTATTTCATATTTCTTAACTTTTTTTTTAAAGGCAGGATCTTGCTCTGTGGTCTAGGCTAGAGTGCATAGTGTCATCCTGGCTTGTTGCAATCTCAAACTCCTGGGCTTAAGCAAGCCTCCTGCCTCAGCCTCCCAAGAAGCTGCGACTAAAGGTGTGTACCATCATGCCGAGCTGATTTCTCTACTTTTTCTAGGCATAAGTTTCACTCTTAACGCAGACTCATCTTGAATTCCTGGACTCAAGTGACCTCGCCTCCTCCTCCCTAAGTGCTGAGAATACAGTCATGAGTCACCACACCTGGCCCCTAAGTGTCTATTTTTATTATTTGAATTACAGTAGAATCTCCATAGTTGACCAACTCCCTACATTGACAACCTCCTTAAGATGACCTAATTTTCATAGATTGGACATGCACCATATATATGTATCAGTACAGTGGATGTAGTAGTTCCTTATGTTGACCAGCTCTGTATGTTTACCAATTTTTTACAGTCTTTTGGGTGGTCAACTTACAGAGGTTCTACTGTACATTACTCATGTATATCTTTTATTCACATATAAATGGATTATGTTACCTCTTCCCTCCACAGGTCTTTTACATCTTTAATTTTCCTATATTCCCTGTAACAATTAAAAGAGTAGATGACTGCTGATTGAACTCATCCCTTAACCAAGAGATAATGATGGATGAGACTTGCTTAAAGGAGCAGTAGAAAAGTAGGACATTCTGGACAGGCCAGGATCTGGGATAAAAGAGGATTATTTCAGGAAGAATAGGCCAGCTACCATTTCAGCCCTGTCTAGAATCAATACCACTGTATTTAAAAAGAAAAAGGTCTAATGTTTTCAAAGATTTCTTTTTAGTTAAACTTGTTTAAGAAAAGAAACTTTTTTGTATGCTTTAAAATGTTTTTACACTAGGACAAAAAGTTGAGCACTATAAAAAGGGAGCAGCAAGAACTTCTGTAACAAACACAGTCTGTTGAGATACGATGAGATGCTTTGGGACTTACTTATTTTACTAGAAATGCTCCAACACATACTAACTAACCTACTACTAAGGAGGAGATGCTTGTTTGCTTAGTGAAGAGAGAGAAGGGAAAAGCAGCACTGGGTTATGAAATAGGTAATGAGATTGGTGGGAGGGTACTGAGGGCTTTGTAGGATGCTATCGTGATAGTAAGAGAAACAGAAAGAAAAAGCTAGGGGTAGGAACAAACTTCTCAAGTTTTATAGTCTGGCTAGAGAAGCCCTTCTTAATGAATTACTGGCCCAGGGCAAAAAGAAGTTAGCATGGAGAATTTTGCATAATTTATGAAGTAATGTAGCATGTTTGTTTCATTTTCCAATCACTTCACATGAAATTTTGTAATAATTCAGTTGTCTGTCTACATTTCCCATATAAGGTGTCAAAAGCTCAAAAATGCTTACATTCTTTCATCCAGAATTAATGTATTTAGAATTCAATTGAAATATAATAAGGAACAATATTCTATAAAATAGCTAACATCATAATATAATTTGGTTTAAATATTACTGGATATATACATATGCCTTTTTCATCCTTTCCATAAACAGTCCAAGTTCTGAAAACCAACATAGCAGATATGAGTGTCTGTCAACCTCTTATATGCTATTAAATAAGACCATTCTTTTTTTTTTTTTTTTTTTTTTTAAATAAGAGTACGCTTTCCCTTGAGGGCATCCACTCACATTTGCCTGTGGTTAAACTTAATGTAAATTCATTCTCACTTTTCAGGCTGTAGTACAACAAAGATTAAAAACGTTTAAATTTCTTTATCAATAAGACAATATAAACAGAGGAGATAAAATCATCTTCTATTCATAGCCTATAGCCTACTTCTAGAGCTTACCATTAACCGAGCATCTTCTCTTTCCAAAATTTTTTGGGTCTGATCATCAGGAAACTTCAGTACAGTGGTTATAACCTTTGCCATGGTCTACAAGAAAAATGAGAGATGATCGTTAATACAGAGTAAAACACATAAAGTCTCAATCCGTTCTGACATGTTCTGCTGGTGGTATTCTTTAGTGCTCTCAATGGAAGCCACGAACAAAGAAGTATGATGTGAAATTATTAGTCAAGGAAGTAACAGCCAACACTAGAATTTCAATTTAAAAGGAATCCTCACAATGTCTGGGTTTATAATTATTTTAAGAAGACATATTTATAATAGCATGAAGCTATAAAAAGTTCTAACGTTCTTGGCCCTTTATTAATATAAAATTTTATAACTAATTCATTTTAAAAGGCTTTTTATTTGCAAAAATCTATCTAGTAAATGATAAATCGCCAAAATATATGCTCTAAATAATCAGAATTAAATACTCCCCATGTTTAGCTTTAACTAGATCACATCATATATCTCATAAACACGGCTACTGCATGAACATGAACATGCTTATTAGGTATTTTTCAAGACATGCAGAACATCAGCCTAATAGAAATACAAATTACATTTTAAATAAACACAAGATGTTTCATTTGGTAGAAAACATGATGAATCAAAAACATTACACATGGTAGCTTGCAAAACAAGATCATAAATTGTGCAGATCTGAATAAATATACCGTAAGTCAGACTGTCACCCATAAGCTCCTGGAAAATTCTCCTCAAAGGTTGAAACTCCCTATTTTGTATCAAGATGAGATGTTTTGAGGGAGACAGAGAGGAAAGAAGATACCACTTATGAAATAAGTAGGATAACAAGTTCAATGCTTACATATAAATTCAGGTGGTATTACTCTCCTAAAGATTCCTACAGTGGATAGGAGGGTAGCCCAAGAAAATGATTCTTAATATTCTTTGTTCTTAGCTACACAGATCCCAGGGGGTGGGGGAGGATGATCTGGAGAGGGTCATTAAGGAAAAGGTAATACAGTTAACTCAAAAGTTTGGAAGCATACACCACTAGGGGTGAGGGGGAAGTATCATAATTATTTCCAGGAAGAAAAGGAATGAATTTTTTTTAAGTTCCTATTATACACTAAGCTTACGCAAGACACTTTACATATTCCTAATACTTTAACTTCAATTAATAGATCAACTAACACTGTTCCTAAACCACAAACTCCACACATGGCACTATTTTAGTTTCAGATATCTTCTTCCTTTTATCTTTGCCTCTGCCATTCTTGTGATCAAATACTATTTAAAACAACTTACTTTTGGAGAATTCCAAAAACATTTTACAAAAACTCTTTTTGTTTAAATTATATTGCCTAGATAGCACAGAATAATGTGTGCCAAATTGTAGAAAACAAGTACAGGTGTACCTTATTTCATTGCACTTTTCCTTTACTGAGCTTCACAGAGATTGCATTTCTTTAACAAATTGGTTTTCTGGCAACCCTGTGTCAAGGCAGTCTATTGCCTTCATTTTCCCAGTATACAATCACTTTATGTCTCTGTGGCGCATTTTGGTACTACTTGAAATATTACAAACATTTTCATTATTATTCAATCCATTATCATGATCTGTCATCAGTAATCTTTAATGTTACTATGGTACCTGTTTTAGGGTACCAAGAATCATCTTATAGTATAAGATGGCAAACATAATTGATGAATGTTGTGTGTATTCTGACTGCTCCACTGATCTGTGTTCCTATCTATCTCCCTTCCTTGGGTGTCTCTATTCCCCCAGACACAACAATATTGTAACCAGGCAAATTAAAAACTCTACAATGGCCTCTAAATGTTCAAATGAAAGGAAGAGTCACATGTCTCTAACTTTAAATCAAAAGCTAGAAATAATTAATTTTTTTGTCAAAGTCACGTTGAAAGCCGAGACAGGCAGAAAGCTAGGCTTCTTATGCCCAACAGCCAAGTTATGAATACAGGGGGAAAGTTCTTGAAGGAAACTAAAAGTGCTACTCTAGTGAACACAAAAGATAAGAAAGTAAAACAGCCTTATTGTTGAAATGGAAAAAATGTGAGTGGTCTAAATAGAAGATCATCCCAGCTACAAATTCCCTTAAGCCAAAGCATAATTCACAGCAAGGCCCTAATTTGTTTCAATTACCTGAAGGCTGAGAGAGGTGAAGTAACTGCAGAAGAAATATTTGAAGCTAGGAGATTGATTCGTGAGGTTTAATGAAAGAAACTATCTCCAGAACATAAAAGTGCAAAGTGAAGCAGCAAGTGCTGATGGAGAAGTTGCAGCAAGTTATCCAGATATAGGCAAGATGACTGACGAAGGTGGCAACCTACTATACAACAGATTAGACTGTTCAATGCAGATGAAATAGCCTTTAACTGGGAGAAGATATAACCTGGGACTTTCATAGCTAGAAAGAAGTCAGTGCTTGGTTTGAAAGCTTCAAAGGATAAGCTGACTCTCTTGTTTGGGATTAATGTAACCAGTAACTAAGTTGGAGCCGATGTTTATTCACCATTCCAAAAATCCTAGAGCCCTTCAGAACTATGCTAATTCCACTTTACCTATGCTCTAGCAATGGAATAATAAAGCCTAACAGATGGCACATCTGTTGACAGCATGCTTTACTGATTTATTTTAAGTCTATTGTTGAAAATTATTGCTTATCAAAAAAGATTCCTATCAAAATATTACTGTTCATTAACAATGCACTAGTCACCCAAGAGCGCTGATGGAGATGTACATAGAGATGAATGATGTTTTCATGTCTGCTGACACAACATCCATTCTGCAGTTCATGGGTCAAGGAGTAATTTTGACTTTCAAGCTTTATTATTCAAGGAATATATTTTGTAAGTGTATAGCAACCACAGATAGTAATTCCTCTGATGGATCTAGGCAAAGTAAATTTAAAACCTTCTGGGAAAGATTCACCAATCTACACACTATGAACAATATTCATGATTCACAGGAGAAAATCAAAATGTCAATGTTAACAGAGTTTAGAAGAAGTTGTTTCCAACCCCAATGGATGACTTTGTGGGGGTCGAGGCTTTGGTGGAGGAAGTACCCACAGATGTGGTAGAAAGAGCGAGAGAGCTAGAAGTGGAGCCTGAGGATATGACTGAACTGCTATAAGCTCATGATAAAACTTTAAGTGATGAGGATTTGTTTCTTATGAATGAGCAAAGAAGTGATTTCTTAAAATGAAATCTACTCCTGGTGAAAATGCTGTGAACATGGTTGAAATGACAATTAAGGATTTAGAATATTCCACAAACTTGGTTGGTAAGGCAGTGGCAGCATTTCAGAAGATTAATTCCAATTGTGAAGAAGCTCTACTGTGGATAAAATGCTCTCAAAAAGCATCACACACTACCAAAAAATCATTTGTGAAAGTCAATTGATGCAGCAAACTTCCTTGTTAAGTTTTAAGAAATTGCTGTGGTTATCCCAACCTTCAGCAACTACTACCCTAATGAGTCAGCAGCCATCAACATTGAGGCAAGATCCTCCACCAGCAAAAAGATTATGACTCACTGAAGGTTCAGATAATCATCAGCATTTTTAACAATTCTTTTCTTTTTTTTGAGACAGAGTCTCAACTCTGTCACCCTGGGTAGGGTGCTATGATATCTAAGTTGACAGTAACCTCGGGTTCAAGAGATCCTCTTGCCTCAACCTCCCAAGTAGCTGGGACTACAGGCGCATGCCACAACACCTGGCTAGCTTTTCTATTTTTAGTAGAAATGAGATCTTGCTCTTGTTCAGGCTGGTCTCCAACTCCTGAACTCAAGCAATCCACCCACGTCAGCTTCCCAAAGTGCTAGATTACAGACCTGAGCCACCACACTTGGCACGATATTTTTTTTTTTGGAGTCAGTTTCACTTTGTCACCCTCAGTAGAGTGCAGTGGCATCATAGCTCACAGCAACTTCAAATATTTGGGCTCAAGCAATTCTCTTGCCTCAGCCTCCCATGTAGCTGGGACTACCAGCACCTGCCACAATGCCCAACTATTTTTAGAGACAAGGTCTTGCTCTGGCTCAGGCTGGTCTCGAACCTGTGAGCTCAGGTAATCTACCTGCCTTGGCCACCCAGAGTGCTAGGATTACAGGCGTGAGCCACCATACCTGGCCCACAATAATATATTTTTAAATTAAGGTATACACATTGGTTTTTTAGATATAATGCTACGCATACTTAATAGCCTACAGTATAGTATAAACATAACTTTTATATGTACTGAGAAACAAAAAAAATTGTCATTTGCTTTACTGTGATATTCATTTTATGGTGGTGGTCTAGAACTGAACCTGTAGTATCTTCAAGTGATGTCTATATATATGTGGCATGAAATGGCAAGAGAAATATGAAATAGCAAATAGCATTTCAATTGCATATGAACTCAATGGCCACCCTGTATTTTAGTATTTTCTTTTTAAAACACTCTAAGCAACTTCTAGTATACTGCCTATGAATACAATTTTTATTAAGTGCCAATAATCTAAAATTCAGATTCCTAATTACAGGAAACATTTCTCTAATTTCAATACTGCATAAAGTCCAGAATACCAAGGAGTCCATTTATATCACTATGAAACAACATACACATGCATGCACAAGCATGTTCACTAAAAAAAAGTGAACTATGGCTAGTCGTCTCTTCACATTTCTAGACAATATTAAATAGTAAACCCACCTCTAAATGCATCAGCGATCCAGAATGTGCAGCTTATTACCCAGTAAAGACTTAAAGCTCCTCCCTGGCTTGCCAGAAAATACTTTAATGAAGAAGCCCAGGCTCTTTGCCACACCTTGGGAAAGAAATCAGACTGTCTACTCTATATACAATCTCCTCAGGCCCTGGGAAGCAAGGAAAAGTTCAAATGAGCCACCTGATTTAAAAGTGGCCTCTCCTGCCAGGTTTTCCTTAGGGAGAGGTGTTTTAATAAATCTTAGGATGAGAAATACTTTACATTGAAAAGGAGAACAGGCTGAATTTCAGATTCAATTAATAGCATGGAAGATCAAACCCCAAGAAAAAGTGCAAGGACAGAAGAAAAGAGGGGAGCTTACTTAATTTCATACTACAAGGATGTGTATACTACATGTGGTCTTCTTAAAAAAGTCATCTGCCTCATAAAGAACACAGCATGCAAAAGCATATGAAGAAACACAGGTAAGATGACATGCAGATCCTCTGGACAAGAAAACACTGCAGATGGTAATCAAATTACAAAGGCCACAACATATTCTGGCTTATTCAAAAACCACAACCTGGTCTCCATTTCAAATTCTTAGTCAATGCATTAGAAATTGAGCAAATCAGCAGAAGATGTTGTCCAATAACAACTGTGATCTTGTCAATCCCTGCTCAAAATTGTTCAGGGCTACCCCCACCCCAATATCTATAGGTAAAACTCCAAAAACATTCAAGGCTCTCTATCCTCTGTTGTAGCCTTAACTGGAATCACTTTTACTTCATAGGTCCGGTGTTTTAGTCAGAGCAGACTACTTGTCATTCCAAAAACCCACACTAATTTCCTGCTTTGGCTATTGTGTCTGGGCTACCCCTCCCATCAGAGCTCATCTACCAAAATCTAATATCCCTCCTTTAACCCTCATACATATATACTTTTTCCATGATGTCCATTCTGGCCCTTCCACGAGTAAATATGAGGACTACACTTCTCTTATAGCCCTTACTATATTCTGTATAACATTGTTGAGTACGGCTCCATTTTCTTACTATATGGTGAACTCTAAATTTGGGGATGGTGTCAAATTTCATCTCACTATTCATCATGGTGATAAGGGCCACGCATGGTTAAATAATAAATGTACAGTAAATTAAACTGAATGCCTGCTACCAAATTTTCAATATGTACCTATAAAATGTGATGGCAGAAGGGCAGAAGTCTTCATTTTTAGTTGCTAGAAAAGTAGAATAAATGCTGAAGACAAAGACAAGAGAAAATACTCCTCGACATGGACTCCCAGCCAGTTATTAAATGGAGCTGACTATGCCATGCAACATCCTTCTCAGCTATCTCCCATCCCAGACCCTAAGATCAACTACAGAACCCTGAAAGCACAAGCTTAGATTTGGCTGGACTGCTATTGGCCCACGACACTATTTATGCTTACACTAGATCTTTCTTTGGGAAGACTCAAGCTCTACAGTGACCTCACCTCATATATATTTAAAACTCCAGAAGAAACAGGTTGAGGTATCAGTCTTTTCATTTTACAGATCAAGAAAAATTATTTATTTAGCAGAAACATTTGCAGCAAAGTTAAAACTTTGTAACAAGCTAACTTTAAACTACTCCTTTTCAAATGCAAATTGCTCTTTTAAGTCCAAAATGGATATAATAAAAGAAAGCTATAATTCATTAGCTTTGTTTTAAAAAAAAAAAAAAATAAGAAAATAATTTGGTTTAGCTATCCTTGAAGTCTTTTTTTAAGTCTTTAAGGAAAAAAGACACAATTACTATCAATTAATATTTCCCCTCTGTGATGCGTATTCACATACCAAGTATTATTTTAATTTGAAAACTATTTGATGTAATGAAATGTGATTTCTATGGACATTAAGGATTCAAATGATTTCTAGCCCACTCCTGATGTTTAGCTGAATCTCCAGTCCATAAATCTCCAATATATAAATTCATGCGTAAGATATTTTCTTATGCATGCTTTTTATGTTTTTAATATATTTACCAAATCAATGCCCAAATTAGCTTAGCATTATATGACTCAGCAACTCCCACATACCCATACATTAAAAGATTTAACTGCTTCCGAGGAGAGAAAACTCTCTATTCCATTCTTGGCCAAGGTACATAGACAAATGTAAAATTCCATAAAGGTAAAAAGTTGTAACAATGTCTTAAATAGAAACTGCTTTAAATAAAAAATTTTGTTTGAATTTCCCTAAAAGCATTTAATTCTTTGTAAGATATATTTACCAAACGTTCAATATAAGATTCTTTTAAAAAGACTACAGGGAATACAAATAAGACTAAGACAAGGACCTACATTCAAGGACCTTATAATAAATGTAACATTCTAAAACCAGATTAGCCAAGCATTATTACTTACATGGTGTGGTATTTTTTTTTTTCCTCACAGTGCTTGTGTCAAGTATATGTGGCAATTTCTGTATAGTCAATATTCCACATATATGGAAAATGATGTTCTTACAGTGACTAAAGTAAAATACATCTAAATTTTCCTAAGTAGCCACTCTTAGTACAGTAAGTTCCAATATCCTTCGTAGTATCCTAAAGACTCCTTGAAAATGAAATCTATTGACCTAACTTGAAGATCTGAAGTCAAAAGAAAAATGGCCACATACTTCACAAATTTCTCTTAAGTTAAAGAAATTTTAATTTTTAATATTCAATGTCATCCAATACCATTTTAAACAGTAATGTTTTATAAATGTAACAAACACATTTATATATGCAAGATCTGCCAATTCACTTTAGTAAACAAAAAGCAATACCATAAATTACCCATTACCTACTATTAGCAGGTAGAATCTGCTATATGCTATCAATATGTGTATTAAAAACAGAACATATTTTCTTTTAAATTAAGCCACATACCAAATCACCAGACATGATTTATACCTTAGTCTCACGACCCATCATATACTCAAAAAGCACTTTCCGCAAATATTCAAACTCGGTAGGTTCTCCAAGGAGTGAGACATCAGTATGGTACAAATTGCCACCTGTCAAACAAAAAAACAGATCAAACTGTAAAGACAAAACCAGATTAACTACTTATTACTTAGAAAAACAGACAAACTAAAAACAGTCAATGGAACAAAGAGATTTTATATTAATTATTCTGTACTGTACTATATGCATACATATACCCTAAATATTCCAATTGGGACATTTTATTCTTGGAAGAGAAAACCTGGGTTATTATAACAATTTTACATCTCACATTTTGTTCTCTTCCTCCTGGCGTTTAATTGTAAGTTTACATTTACTTTAGGCTTAGAATTCATTCACTCATTCAAGATGAATGGAGTCTTGCTCTGTCACCCAGCCTGGAATGCAGAGGTGCAATCATAGCTCACTATAACCTCAAACTCTTGAGCTCAAGCAATCCTCCCGCCTTGGCCTCCCATAGTTGTAGGATTATAGGTGTGAGCTACTATGCCTTGCTGAATTTAGAATTTAAATCACCCTTTGTTCAGTGAAAACAAACAAATGACACTGCATAAGGTGTCATTTACATACGATTGGCAAAATCTTTCAAAATTCAAATAATACCAAGCATTGGTGAGGATGTAAAACAATGAAATCTTTTGCGCACTACTAGCAAGAGAGGAAAACTGATACAGCACTACAGATGACAATTTGACCTTAGTTTATAAAACTCTGTGAAGTAGTAGACAAGTGTGCATCATGACACAGAAATTCAATTCCTGCTTGGTGCAGCATTTCATGCCTGTAATCCTAGCACTCTGGGCAGCCGAGGCAGGTGGATAGCTTGAGCTCACGTGTTCGAGACCAGACTGAGCAAAAGCACCCCGTCTCTATTAAAAATAGAAAAACTGAGGCAAAAGGATCACTTGAGCCCAGGAGTTAGAGGTTGCTGTGAGCTATGATGCCATAGCACTCTACCCAGGGCAATAGCTTGAGATTCTGTCAAAAAAAAAAAAAAAAAGAAGGCACGAAAAGAAAGAAAGGAGGGAAGAGAGGAAGGGAGGAAGGAAGTAAGGAATTAATTAATGAATTCAATTCCTAGCACTACCACCTAGAGAAACACTAGTCACTATGAGTCAATGTTTCCAGTTACACTGTTTTTGGGTTTTTTTTTGTTTTTTTTTTTACAAGAGGATCTTTTATTTAAAGTCTATATGCATAAAATTTGAAAACGTTTGTAGTAATCAGTAAGATTAAAATGCATGATCAAAAGCCTTCTTGGTATTTTCTTGAATTTTCTCAGTTTTTCCTTACAATAAATTACACTACTTTTATAAACAGAAAACACAGGGCAGTTTAGAAGTAAAACTGGCAAATAAATTAACAAGTATTAAGTCCTTGGTAAAGTATTTTACCCTAAGACCACTGACTGTCACCCTTAAAACCTCAGTAATTATTGTTAACTCAAATCATTTCAGCAGTAGTGTTGTTTGGGTATTCACACTATAAATAAAGCTTGCGGGGTAAAACATACATTGATAAGCTCAGCATTTCCAACTGCTGTAATAAACCCTCTACTCAGTCTTGGCTCCACAACTTATTAGCTGTGCAGTGTTCCTATTCGTAAAATGTGATAAAAATATCTCACTCATAGGAATGTCAAAGTTTAAATGAATTAACCTCTGTCTCAGATATAACAGAACCCAACATATAACAAGTCTTAGACAAACCTTAGAAGTGCTGGTTATTACTCCCTCCCAAAACAGGATGTTAAATGATGTCACTTTGGTTATAGAACCATCTTGGGAAGAAAGATAGCATTCATGATAATGATAACATGTAACATTTTTACACATGATTATGAAAATAGATTACTTTTTCCTATTAAAGATCATTTATTGATCATTTAACATTACTTAAGTAGTAAGGTTTTCTGCCATCCTTTCTAAAGAGACAAAGGAGACAGGTGGTATGAGGGAAGTTTACATCCCACAGCACTCTACTAGAATAAGTATACAAACAACCCTAAGGAAAACTGTCAGGCATTCATCTACCACATACGACAACTTAGGAAAACTGTCAGGCATTCATCTACCACATACGACAACTTAGGTTTATATTAACTCCTGAATGTGACCAAAATTTTAAATCTTACAATTTGACGAATCCAACTGTACAATTGCCAGAAACTAATATACACTTTTTATCTTTTAAAAATATTCTGAAATCCTCATTCTCTTACAAGTACAAAATGAAACTCATGAGGGGACACATTTCTGATAATTTTAATTTGTAAAACAGATCACATGCTTTAAGGGCAGAACTAAAGGCAAAGCCTTCAATTGCTTACATTTTGTTCATGGCTATTAACACTATAAACACAAGTATACAAACACAACTTGAAAACACAGGTTTTCTAAGAGTAATAATAAAGAGTTAACAGGCATTTAACAATTCTCAAACAGATACTCATCAAAATGAGGTAAGTCTAATGTATCATTTGCTAAAGAATTTAATGATGAAGTGGAAAAAAACTCATCAAAAATATCATTCTTCATGGGACTCTCCAAGTTCAATGTTCTACCACAGGCATTATTTGCTAGGGAGTCTGGTTCAACTTCACATGGATTTTTCTTGGTGGGGCTGCAATAAATATGATCTTGTCCCAGATATGTGTTCTGGGAAAGACTTGTTTGATTCACCAGGTGCTGGAGCTGGTATCCTGTTATCTCCCATTTCCAAATACCTAAAGTCAGCTTCCCCATTCCCTGATAGCTCTGTTGAAACAATAGTTGTAGGAGACAGTAATTCTGCTAAAATTTCTTCATGACTTTGACTACTATACAGGGAAACACCAGAAACAGTGGTGCATCCAGCCTTCTTATCTGCAATGTCAATTTGATGCTGCAGTTCATTTAACAAGTCTTCTATAAATTCACAATCATTTGGAGACCCACCCTAGGGCACTTCTTCTAAATTTTCACTTGGAAGTTTTCTACTTTGGGGGGAAGATGTAAGAGCAGCTAATTTCTTCTTTTTTGCTTTTAGTTTTTTAAGAAGTTTTAGGCGAAGTTTACCAATCTGGTCTTCAACTGAGCCTCTGTGGCTTACTGAAGAAATACAATTTTCATTTCCATGAGAATTGTGGTTGAGGTGAGCTCCATTTGAGGCACTTTCATCCTTCTTCACAGCTTTGGAAGCAGCAGTGGTATTAGCACATGGGTGAGCAGCAGTGGTACTGGACGATGAAGAACTTGGTGGAGGCCTACTCACTGGAGGAGGCTTACTTGTACCCCTAGATTTCCTGGATACCCAGCTAGCCTTCCGGTTTATTCCTTTAGTTTTAAAGCCACCAAAATTATTTGCCCCTTTAACTGAAGGCTGCAGATCACTTATAGTGTTTCTACTATGAGCTGAAACACAAGGTGGCATAAAAGAAGCACCCCTACTTAATAAGCCTTTAACCTAACTTCCTACAAATGGTTTCTTTGGATTTTCTTTCACAGACTGACTCTGTAATGACTTAGCTGTTATGTTTGCAGCATCTGCTGCGGTTTCTTTTTTCTTCAAATTAGATACCTGAGATATAGTTTGTTCTGGTTTTAATTTCTCAGTTTTTGGTGTAAGGAATTGTTTTAACTGAGCATCTGTCTCAATTTCTACTGACTTCATTTCCTGTATGAGATCAGCACCATGAATATTATCCACAGACACAGCAATTACAGCATCTTCTGTATTCAGCTGTACTGGCTGCATGCATGTATTTACAACTTGAGATGGAAAGTTTAAATCCACAAACTAGTCATGGATAAGATTTTCTTTACATGGACTTGATACTGTAGAAGTCATCAGTGATTCTTGTGACTGCAAGGTATTTGTTTTGACAATTCCTATATTTTCTGCCAGAGGTTTATTTGCTAACAGGAAAGCTTCAGAGTTAACCTGAAAAACTGAGGCAGTTTTCTGGATAGTTTCTTCAAGTGTCAAAGGTAAAATATTACTGTCAACCAAAAGTTTTAAACTCTTAATTAGTTGTTAATTAAACTTTTACCTTTGTTCTCAACTAAAAAGGTTGAGAACAAAGGTAAAATACAGGGTGTCCATAAAGTTCACATGCAATTTACAATAGTTTATTGCGCATAAACTTTATGGACACCAAGTATATTCACTGTAAAGAATACAGTGGAATACTATTCAGCCACTGTGGAATACTATTCAGCCTTTAAAAAGGAAAAAATCCTGTCATTTGGGACAACATGGATGAAATGAGAGGAGATTATATTAACCGAAATAAGGCAGGCACAGAGAGGCAAATATCGCAAGATCTCATTTACATGTAGAATCTAAAAATGTTGAACTCACAGCATTAGAGTAGAATGGTAGCTATAAGAGAATGTGGTGGGTGGAGAGATGTTTTTTCAAAGGATATGAAATGTCAGGAATATGTTCAAGAGATCTATTGTACAATATGGAGGTTATAGTTTAAAACAAAGTATGGTATTCTTGAAAATCACTGAGAGAGTAGATTTTAAGTATTCTTACCACAGAAAAAATGGTATCTGAGGTAATGCACTGTTAGCTCTATTTATCCATTCTGCAATGAATATATATTTTAAACCATATTATACACAATTTATTTATATTTTTATAATTATTTGACAATTAAAAATAAAATGAGGAAAAAATGGATTGGCAAAGGCAAAAATAAAAATCATCCATAAATCTAACAATATGAGACAACATGAATAACATGAGAAATCATTCTCACCTTTGTAAGGTGTCCCCACAGTTGTTGTGTATACATTCTTTTCATATTTCTTCAAACGGTCTTCTAAATTGTGAATCTAAAAATAACAAATATTCAAACTGTAAGATTCATGTGGAAACCATGTGTGAGAAGAAAAACCACTAGATTTTTTGATGCTGAAGACAGAACTTAGGCAAATAAAATCAAAACAGTTTTTTAGACATAATACCTAAACCATAGATAACACACACACAAAATATATAAATTAGATTTTACTATAATTAGAAACTTTGTGCATCAAACAACAGTATTAAGAAAGTGAAGACAACACACACAATGGTAGTAAATAGATGCAAATCATATATCTGGTAAAAAATTAGTATCCAGAATATATAAAGAGCACTTACACCTAAACAACAAAAAGACAGCTCAACTAAAAAATAGTTAAAGAACTTGAATAGATATTGTTCCAAAGAGTCAACAAGCAGATAAAAAAGATGCTCAACATCATTCGTCATTACAGAAAGGAAATGAGATTAAAATTAAAATTCCAAATTACCACAGTGAGATACCACTTTATACTGACTAGGATGGCAATAATCAAAAACTTGTTGGAGATGACAAGGAGACACTGAAATCCTTATACTTTGTTGATGGTAATGTAAAATGGTACAGCCATTATGGAAAACAGCTTGACAATTCCTCAAAAAGCTAAATATAAAATTACCATATGATTCAGCAATTTCACTCCTAGGAATACACCAAATTACTAGAAATATGTGTTTGGACAAAAACTTGCACATAAATTTTCGTAGAAGAACTGCTTGTTACAGACAAAAGGTGGAAACAATCTAAATGTCTATCAATTGATGAATGGACAAACTGCAGTATATCCATACAATGGGATATTATTCAGCTATAAAAAACAATAAAGTCAATACTGATATATGCTACAACATGGATGAATCTTGAAAACATTAAGTTAAATAAAAAAGCCAGATATAAAACATCATGTATGTATGATTCCATTTGTATGAAATACTCAGAATCGGCAAATCCAGATTGGTGGCTGACAGGGGTTAGGGGTTAGAGGTAATAAGGAGTGACTGCTTACTGGGTATGAGGGTTTACTTTTGAGATAATGAAATACTCTGGAACTAGATAATGATTTTACAACATTATAAATGAACTAAATATTAATGAACTGTGTACTTTAAAGTGATTGAAATGTTAAGTTTTATGTATATCTCCCTGCAATAAAAAATAAACTAATGCAAAAATTGTTGCACTAGAATAGCTTTCAAGATTTGAGGATGTTAAAAGAATTTTAAAGTAGTAATCTTAAGAACAGATTGTAAAAGCTGAACCACTAGAGAAACAGAAAAAAAGTAAAACTGGGATTTATTGCCTCTGTTTATATAATTTTTTTTTTCTTTTAAGACAAAGTCCCTCTATGTCGCCCTTGGTAGAGTGCTGTAGTATCACAGCTCACAGCAACCTGAAACTCTTAGGCTTAAGCGATTCTCTTGCCTCAGCCTCCCAAATAGCAGGGACTATAAGCACCTGCTATGATGCCCAACTATTTTTTTCTTGCAGTTGTTTAGCTGTTGTTTAGCTGGCCCGGCCCAGGTTCGAACCCACCACCCTCGGTGTATGTGGCTGGCACCGTGACCACTGTGCTACAGGCACCAAGCCTATAATTTTTAAAAATATATGAAAAATTTCAGACCCATTGAAGAAAGTATAGAATAACTAATGCCCATATACCAACCTGTCATCCATTTTCAACAATATCAACATTTTTATCTGTATGAATTTCAAAAGAATTAGAAAGTCCCTAGAGATAAAATCTTAAAACTTAACCTGCTGACTTGAGCCATTATTTCTCCAGAGTTTAGAAAAATATCTTACTAAAGATCATGCACCACATAAACTGGTGTGTGCATACCTGTACATCTTTGAAGAGGTATATGCATGGTCCTATTTAAATTGAATTAATTATACATATTGTCCATGGATAAACTATGGAGAAATCATATTAAATTAGGACAATTTAACCACAAGGGAAAAGTACCCCAGACCGATGTCAATGTATTTTCTCTCTGATAAAACCAAAAAAATTACCGTATATACTCAAGTATAAGCCGAGTTTTTGTGCCAAAAATTTGTGCCAAAAAACCCGAACTCAGCTTATACTTGGGTCATACAGGTTATTTGATTCGGTGCGCGCGCACCTAATCAAATGCACATAGTCTCCAGTTGTCTTCTGCCGTCTGCTTGAGGGGGCGGTACTTCAGCTCAGTCCACAAGTTGCAGCTGAGCTGAAGAGGTAAGCTGAAGATGAACTGAACTGTATTCCACTGAACTATTTAACCCACAATATTTAATGGCACATTTAATTAAGTGAAAACCCCATTTAAGGCAGTAAAGTCTTGTAAATAAATGGTTATAAATCCTGAACCCTTATAATCAGGGGTTTTGGAGTATAAGGATTCAGGATTTTTAACCATTTATTTACAATGCTTTACTGTCTTAAATGGTTTATTCACTTTATTAAAGTAGCCATTTTACAGTTTTTCTTTAGCAATAAATATTGAAAAGCATTTAACCTACTGATTCCTCAATTATTGTAATTGTTTTGGGTATATATTTTTATTTTTTAAAATTTACCAGTGGCTGCTGTGTTTTCTACCTCTGCTTATA
>CAUYPK010106512.1:0-54530 GCA_963574355.1 Loris lydekkerianus
TTCATAATTGCTAAGTCATGGAAGAAGCCCAAGTGCCCATCGACCCACGAATGGACTAGCAAATTGTGGTACATGTATACCATGGAATATTATGCAGCCTTAAAGAAAGATGGAGACTTTACCACTTTCATGTTTACATGGATGGAGCTGGAACATATTCTTCTTAGCAAAGTATCTCAGGAATGGAAGAAAAAGTATCCAATGTACTTAGCCCTACTATGAAGCTAAATTATAGCTTTCACATGAAGGCTATAACCCAACCATAGCACAAGACTATGAGAAATGTGCCAAGGAAGGGGAAGGGAGGGGGGAGGGTAGGGTAGAGGGAGGGTCTCCCCTCGACACCTCTGCTCCTCACTTGTTAGCTGGGAAGCCATTCTGAGCCTCAATTTCCTGTCCTGTGACATGCGGTTGTTGTGAGGATTAAAATACTGGTAGCTCCTAGTCCAGCTACAGGGACTGCAGGCTAGGGACAAGAAAGGACCCAGTGTGTGTGTGTGTGTGTGTGTGTGTGTGGGAGGGGGGAACCACTTGTTCAGCCGCAATGCCTCAACCCCTCCTCATCTCTGTGGCCTCTGTCCCAAGTCTGGTGGCCAGCAGGCCTGCAATTTGGGCTTCATGGAAATAGGCAGGGTGTGGGAATGGCAGGTGGGAAGAAAGAAAGGGAGCCTGGCTGTATTAAATTCCAATTTACAGAGTGAAATTATGACATCCAGAATGTGTATAAGAAGTGGGCTCTTTTTCCTCTTTACCAAAGAATGAGCTGCAGGCCTTTCTGCAGACAGGCAGGCTGATTTAAGGGTTTGGTTATTGGTCATTAAACCCTCAACACAGAGGTTCGTGACTGTGCTGAGGGCCATAGTGTGCTGATGCTAAATCAGTAAAGAAGGAGAGTCATTTCCCAAACAATCTTACACTCACCATCCACAGCACTAGGTCCTTATGGGGAACAGAAAACATTTATAAACACTGTTTGCCATTACTGTGATGGAGCATAAATGCATTAGGCAAGGTTTCTAGCTCACAGCTTCCCTTGTGAGCCCATTTCCCTGGTGGAGGGGAACAGGTGAGGCTGGGCACACGAACCCTCCAGCTTTTGTAGGGAGAGGACCCAGCTCAAGTTAACAAACACCCTTTGTCCCCTGTTAGGGGGTCAGGCCTGACCCAGGCATTGGGAAAGCTGGGAGGAATAGGATGTTCCTGTCCCCTGAGGAACTCTCAGCCAGGTGGTGAGGCCGAAGATAAATATAATATACTCACAAGCCAGGCATACAAGTGTGAGAGGTCAGTGTGAGAGGTGCTCAGAGCTGGACTGACAATCTCTACCTGAAGCCATTGGTGAGTGACAGTTTGAGCACATCCCAGGAAGAGAGCAGTTTGCCTAGATATCTGATGAAGACAAGGGACTCCTGGGGAGGGAACAGGCGAGGCCAAGCCACAGAGGCCTGCCAGCCAACACCTATGGGGTGAGGGGGAAAGGAAGCTGGAAGAGCAGCCTGGGGCTGAAGAGTCTGCACAGCACCCCACTGTGACCTCAGAGCAACAAGTCACTTGGCTTGTTAGCGCATCTGAGGGCTTGTTAGCTCATCTGAGGGCTTGTTAGAATCTTTTGTGTTGAAACTATCCAAGAGGCCTGGAAAGTGTGCCTGGGTAGAGGTGAGTCAGGCAGCTTCAGCAGGCCTGTTTGAACGATTACAGATGCTGGCGTGCAGAGCGGCAGGAAGGAAAGCAGAGCTTCTGACCAAGTAGCTATCTTTGAACTTAAGACTGAACAGAAAAGGGCCTGAGTGTTGCCTCCCACTGTGCAGCTGGGGGAGTCAGCCAAGCAGCACTACTGGTGGGCTGGAAGGTTCCCCTCAGATTCAGTTGCTGTTTTCATGTTCAATTCCAGTCCTTGCACCCACAGCGTGGTGTCAGCCTTGGGCACCGCCATCTGCGGGGTTCCATCCCAGATCAACCACCCTAGTCCCCACTGTGGTTTGTCTTCTCCTGGGTCATTCTGAGCGCCTGGGCCCAGTGTTTCCCTAGTGAGTCTGTCTGTCCCAGGACAGAGCCAAGTGAGCCACTAGAGGTGGCCCTAGTCTTCCTGTGTTGAAAGTGAAGGTTGAATTGGAGTGAATTACGAGAGAACAGAGCTGCGGTATTCTTGAGATACTGAAAGTTTTATCCGCTTTTTTGCAACTGCAAAAAGACAATCTGCTTTTTTGACCTCACCCTGGCCGTGACAGTAGGCATGATTCCCAGGCTGGCCAACCAGAGTACTCTGTTGCCTTGACTCAGCGATTGGTTCTAGGATGGGCATGTGACCCTGTCTAAGCCAGTGAAAATCCTCCCTGGGATTTTCTACTGTGGATCATGTTACAGGAAGGCACAAAGCCCAGAGCTACTTGCTTCTGTCCTGCTCAGGTAAACCAGGAATGCTCCTTTACTATAGGAGACACTAAAATTATACATAAAGGGAATCAGAGTCAGAAGGTGGGGAAAGAGGAGGAAAGGGAAGAGTTTGGCAAACTGTTCATTCAAGCTCCTGGCTTGAAGTCAGAGATAAACATGGACTTGCCAGTTACGTGAAATGATAAGATTTCTTTTGCATTAAAGGTGGCTTGAGTTGGGTTTCTGTCACATGCAACCAAGAGTCTTGACTAATACAGAACATACAGGAGGCATTTCCAAAATACTAAGGGGACAAGGCAGAAAGATCTCAGGCCATACAGCGCAGGAGTCCCTAGCTGCAGACTGAATGTAAGCATCATGTGTGTATATGGTTTATTCATTCATTATAATAAAGCAAGTCACTGTTTAATAATAAACTTAAGTTTATTAATGTCTGACTTTTTTTTCAACATGAGGAAATGTCTTACTCATTTATATGCCAGTTTCTTGAGTGTGCATGTGTGGGAAGCTTGTGAGGCCAGAGGTTCTCTCAGGCCTAGTAAGTGTCTGGAGGGTGGGCTGAGTTTCCGAACATTGTTCCCTATGGGAGTACGAAGAAGTTGAGAACTTCTGGAAAGCTGGATTATGGGGAAATCAATTCATCATAGTCCAGAATAGGACAATGAGCAGGTGCCCTGGATTGGGATGGCTGGAGGAGCCCCTCTGTGTCTTTCAAATTGCTCCAAGCTGGGACTTAACGCTCATGTAGGTTCTTCTGCCACTGCCTCGCCCTGTGATTCTCCTGCTTTCTTGCTGGCACTCAGATCAGTCTGGCTGCCTGGCACAGGCTCCTGCCTGGGCAGCTGTCTCCAGTGCAGCACTCTGACATAGACAGGGGCTATAAACAAAGGCCGCACCAGGCAGAAGCACACTGCCAAAGGAGAGGTCACAGAGCAGGCCCAATTGAAAGCAACGGCTGGAGTGGTGGGCCAGGCCCCAGTAGTTGAAGAACTTGGGAAAGAAGGACGTGCACAGGGTGTGTGCTACTGTCAGAACAAGGTCAGAGGCAGAGCAAAAGCTGCCGAGTGCTTCTGGAGTTGCAGAGACATTGTACTCAGCCTCAAACGGCAGAATTGGCAGCCCTCACTGGCTTTCCTTCCAAACATCCCTGGCCCATCAGCAGCCCTTGAGAAGACCACCCTCAGGACATTGTGAAGGTCTGGTGACCATGCTCACAATCCCCTTTGGAGCTCAACCTCTCCTGGATAGAAGGCAGAGACCAGCTGACTCCTGAAAAACCCACTCCATCCACATTCACAACATAACCTGGCAGCAGCACTATTTGTGGTTGTAGCAGATGCTATTGGTGCCTCACTCCTGCCCCGGCACCCCTAGCCCTAGACATGGGGATGGCCCCCTCTGTCAGTCCTCCTGCCTCCTGCCTGAGGGCTGTTCTTGCTAGGAGAAGGCCATACCCAAGGATGGATAGAAGCTGGTGGATAAATAACTCACCTTTCTTGACCCTAGGGATAATTCTGGAATATGTTCCCAGTGGCTTCCAGAAATCTCTAGTAACACCATCCCCAGAAACCCACATTCATACTTGCTCATCTCACCCTTGGACTGACCTTCCCACCTGCTTTGCCAATACTTCCTGGAATCACCTTCTAAGTAAATTACTTGCCACAAACCATTGTCTCTGGGTCTCTTCTATAGAAGCCCAGCTGAAGACAGTGGCTGGCCTGCGGCTCTCACACCCAGTGTTCTCTGCATGGGTATGAGGTGGGGGCTCAGCCCATGCTGTCACGGCACTTGGGCCCCAGCACAACCTAGTCAGCAACACAGCTCTTTCTGGGCACTGATATTGGTGCTCCTGATATTGGTGCTTGTGAGGACAACATGTGTGACAGGCCACCTTCCAGAGTGGTAGCCATGGTGACACCTGAGTCCACTGCAAGGGAGGCCCAGGGCTAAGGGACTGTCGCACCCTTCTCTGGATGTCCATGGGCCACCATTATACAGATTCTTTTTGCCAACATTTCTCTGCGTGAGGCCCTCCTGGGATGGGGGACACCTTTGGGTAAGAAGCATATTTCACCCTTGCCTTGACCCTTCCAGAAGAACCAGAGTCTGGTAACTCAGCACACATCCTTGGGAGCCTAGGAGGGGCTGTCCACCTAACAGTGACCCACAGAGGGCCTGTGCTCTGAGATTCTGCCACCCTCCCATTGGGGAGAGTGGAGCTATTACAAAGGGCAGGACTTCCCGCAGGAGTTTAAAACATGAAACGGAAAGACACAGACCAAGGAGCCCTGTAGCTAAGACACGTTCAGAGAACTCTCAGAGAAGATCTACAAACTTTTCCTGCTGAGGCCTCTGGAGCTGCCCCCTTCCTGCCTTTTCCTAGTTAATGTTCCCGCTCAGTCTATAAAAAGAAATCACCCTGAGTTTCCTCTGACAGCACCCACTCTTTGTTTTTAGCTTAAGCTACCCAAATTTGTTTTATTTGTGGTTGCTGTGGATAGCAATTCCCTTCCTTAAGTTAACAGGTACAGCTCGTTCACTAGTGAATTCTCTATATTCAGGGATCTCAGATGCCTGGTATCTGAATGCTGCTCCTGGCAAGGGCCCGTGTTGGAAGGCACTGCCCAATCACATCGGCTTGTCTGCTCCCCAGTTCCCTAAGGGGGAACATATCACGTGCGCTAAGGGAGACTTCCCCTGATGTTCCTCTTTACACAAACACAGCAGTCACCAACTTGGCACCAGCTGTGGCAGACAGTGGATGCTTCTTGACTCCAGGAACAGATTGATTGATTGTTCAGAATAGTCACTGTCCCATCCCATAAGCAGTTCCCCCACCTCCTGAGCAGTTATTTATTCATTTATTTTTTTCAGTTTCTGGCCAGGGCTAGGTTTGAACCCACCACCTCCAGCATATGGGGCCGGCACCCTACTCCTTTGAGCCACAGGCACCACCCCTCCTGAGCAGTTATGTGTCCCCACATCATTGATGGTAGATGTGGCTGCATGTCTAGCTTTGGCCAATGGAACATGGGTGGCTGTGGCAGGTGTTATTCCAATCAGAAGTGTTGGGAGTGAGCAGGTAATCTGTCACCTCTTTTCTGCTCTCTGCCACTGGACCTGCAGCATCATCCCAGATGGAGGGCTGCTCCTTTGGCCCTAGAAAAAGGTGAAGTGACACAGAGCTAAAGCTGAACCTTGGTGACTGTGTCACACGAGCAGGACATAAGCACATCCTGTTAAAACCACTGAGATTCAGGGATCATCAGCCTAAAGTGACTGATACAGATATAGACACCAGGGGAGGTGTGATGCCCAACCTGGAAATGTGGGACCCTGACTTTGGGGCCAGAAGTGGGCAGAAAGGGAAGTGTCACAGGAGGCTGGAAGGATGATGACCTCTTCTATGCAGCTGTGAGACACTGGGTGAAAGTGTTGCTTGTAGTACCTTGGCAGACACTAACGTGGCAAATGAGCCTGTGCAGGGGATGAAGAGCTGCACTTTGTCACCATCGGTGACTGCAAGAGAGAGATACGGTCAGGAAGGAAATGCACATGTAGTATGGCCCAGAAATGTTAGCCGTGTAAGCCACTGAGGTCACACTGGAGCATAAGGAAGGCTTGACTGACAGCCATTTTATTAAGCTCCCTGCCCAAATAATCACACAAAAATAGAACTTTAAAATGGGATGTGTGCTCTTAAGGAAAGGTGCAAGGGACTAGGAACATAAATACCCAGGGGACTTGATTTAAGGCAGGGGCAGGGGGAAGAGGGTTGATCTAAGACAGATAGATGAAGGGGACTTGATTTAGTGAGAGGAGGGGGACTGGGGCTATCCAAGAAAGACAGGCTCTGGGTCCAAACTGCCTAGACTCAACTCCATAGACTGTGCCTAGAGAAAGTCTACACAGCCATTCATTCTCTCAATTTACTCATCTGTAAAAACAGGTGCTAACAATGCTGCCATCCTCCCAGGGATGCTGGGGGAAATACGGTGTTAGCTGCTGGTGACACCATCAAGACATCTGTCACTCCTTATTAGATTCTAAGTTCCCTGAGGGCAGGGACTCTGCTGCTCACCTTTATCTAAACCACTGCTTGACAGATGACATGTATTCAAACCTTACTAGTTGATTATGTTAATGCATTAATAAATGATTCCAGAGACTCTTGAACTCAGAAACTCACCTAGGCTCACCTCCTGGTGCCTGTCTCATATCCCGTATTCTCTCTTTCCAGTTTATACCAGTATCTTGGACACCCTGTGGTTTGTACACAACAAGGTATCTCCACAGGACAAGATTCTTAATATTTGCCCCCAGCATTCAGTCTGTGCCAGGTCTAAGCCTTCTCTAATCCCCAGAAGAAATAAGGAGGCTCAGTCAATTGCTGGTATATGACAGTCATCCTACATTGCATTAAAAAGAGCTTAGACTCAGTGAGAGAGGCTGTGTGTGTGTGTGTGTACAGAGATCCTAACATATGATCAATATGGCATCTGGAATCACCAGCAATCTCAGTGAGCAGAAAGATGCAGGAAAGAGGATAATAATAAATAGTAATGAAATCTGCAGGTTAAGATCCAGCAGGGAGAAGTCAGCCCAGAAAAATAGAGTTCATGTGGATGAAATAGTGTGCCTGATTTTAATCTGCAAATATAAATCTCTCTATTTTACTTGCTCCAACACCATCTCCATCTCCATCTTCCTCATTCTTGGAAAAAATATATCTGCTTTACTGAGGGAAACAGTTCCAGATCATGTCTTTGTTGGAATTTACATGCCACAGAGCAATGCCAGATGGATTGCACTGTGGCCAAGAAGGCGTTAGAAAACTCAGGCCACTCTTACTTGGGATCCCTTTTCTTGCTATACCACCAGATAGGGGTCAATAAATATTTTTGAATGAGTGCATGAACAAACAAATGGAATAATACAATGTGAACCCAATAGGGCATTGTGATACGTCACACAAATTGACACAGGTTTTTCCCATCCTTGCATGCAAACCACTCTGCAATGAGACTCTGGCAGGGGTCCTCAAACTTTTTAAACAGGGGGCCAGTTCACCGTTCCTCAAACTGTTGGAGGGCCAGACTATAGTTTGAAAAAAAAAAACTATGAACAAATTCCTATGCACACTGCATATATCTTATTTTGAAGTAAAAAAACAAAACGGGAACAAATACAATCACACGCTTCATGTGGCCTGCGGGCTGCAGTTTGAGGACCCCTCTTCCCGTCAAAGGTGGAATCAATTTCTCTCCTCCTCAAGCCTCGGCTTGGCCATGGGACTGACTTTGGCCAAAGCAATTTCCATAGCAAAAGTGACACAGCAGAGACCTGAAAACACTCATGCATTTGGCCTGGCCCTCTCCTGCTGTTCTTAGAAACTCCTGGCACCACCACCAGGTGAGAAAGTCTGGCCTAGCCTATTAAAGGATGACACACACATGGCCCCAAAGCCCAATTTCCAGAGGCAGAGTCAGCTAGCTGACCAGAAGGTGACCACAAACACCTGGGTGAGCCCAGCTGAGACCCAGCAGAAGAAAGGGCCAGTCCAGCCCAGCCCAGCCCAAATCCACCCTCAGAATCCTGAGCTAAATGAACAGATGTGCCTTAACCTACTAAGTTTTGGAGTAGTTTGTTGTGTAGTAAAAAGATAAGTGATACAGGCACTTCATTTTTGCAAATGTGTTTGTAAAGTATGCGGCATGGGGAGCAAATTGCTCTTCTTCTTTATCCCTTCATAGTTGAAGAAAATAAAATAATTATAATAATGATAATATTTCTCATTTAATGGGTTCTTACTATATGTCAGGGTAAATGCTTTAAATATGTAGTTATTTAAGCTTCAAAATAACCTTGAATAAGTGAAGGTACATGGTATTATCTCCACCTTGGGGTTAGAAAAAGAAATAAAATAGAGGTAACTTCATGGATAGCAAGTGGAAGAGCAGAGATCTGAAGTCAGGTCATCTGGCTCCGAAGCCCCTCTCTCAGCCACCACGATATCCTGCTCCTTAGTAGAGGGAGGAAAGGTTCTGACTCCACCCTTTCATCATGCTCTCCCCTACCCCTGCGCCTGGCACACTCCAACTCTCCTTCTGCTGGCACACATCTAGTCTTTCTTCCTGTAAGGTCCAGATGCGTGACTTCAGGAGGGCTTCCCTGACCTCGCCAGGTCCCTGTGACCCAGTCATCTTTTCTCCCTGGCAGCTGGGGCTTAGTCCCTTCTTCTGGCAGAGCGGAGGTTCCACAGACCTCTACTCATACTAGACCAGACGTGGTCTAAAATCGTGGAGCAAGGCGATGAGGACGGGTTCAGTTGCTATGAGGACAGAGGGCATTGTGACACAGTACAAAAATGAACACAGATTTGGAGGTGGGCTCTTTGTCCTGAGCATAGACTCCAGGGCCCAGGGTGACGATGGTGGTTGCAGCGTAAGATATGATTTCCCCCAGTCTGATTCTGCTTTTACCTTTCCGATTCTCCCAGAGCCTCCTTGTGTATTTCCCTCAGCCACAGGGAGTTCCTTAGAGGAAGCTCCAGTGGAGGCTGCATCATAGAGATCTCCTGACAGAAAATCTTCAGGGGTTCCATCTCCACGTACTGCTCTGCTCACCATGCCTGGCCTGTTAGGAAGAACCTCACCACGTAGGTGATGGGGGAACCACACAGCACAGACTTTCTGGGAGATGCCAGTCAACATACACATTTCACGATGAAGTGTTTATTTTCATGAATGTATGTTACTTTTCCTGGGCACAGTGGCTCATGCCTATAATTCTAGCACTCTGGGAGGCTGAGACAGGTGGATTGCTTGAGCTCAGGAGGTTCAGACCAGCTTGAGCAAGAGTAAGACCCTATCTCTAATAAAAAGAAAAAGAAAAAGAAAAATCAACCAGGCACTGTGACAGGTGCCTGCGGTCCCTGTTACTGGGGAGGATGAGGCAAGAGGATTGCTCAAGTCTAAGAGTTCAAGGTTGCTGTGAGTTAAGGAATCATAGCACTTTACCCAGGGTGACAGAGTGAGACTGTCTCAAAAACACATATTTTCAATACAGTCAGTTCACTAAATGTGTCTGTACATAGGATTTAATTTTTGTTGTCTGTATGGGGGTTTCTTATCTTCTCTTAGCCCCGGTATGCTCTGTGCCTCTTCTCCAATTGATATCCCCTTCTTGCCCTCCTAAGCTTTCTCTTGAGGCTTTTGAAACCTCTTATCAAACTCTCAGCATCTTTCCAGGATGGTCCTTTCCAACATAAGGGGCGTTTTCTGTTCCCCACCGAACACAGCTCTTCCTGTGGGATGCTGCCATTCACATGTGTTTGTGAATCTGCTGATTCCTCATCAGGGATGTGCAGGGGACACTCTCCTCTCCTTCCAGTGCCTTTTCTACACCTCAGCTCCTCTGTCCCAGTGTAAAACCTTGTCCTCTGTAAGGATCAGACATCAGACACCACTGGCCACTTTGACCTCATCCAAATACCCAGCAGTCTGCTACGTCCGTCAAGGTCTCTGGCATCAGGCTCACAGCCTCCTCTGCACCACATGGGCAGCATTCAAGATCTCAGGTCGGGACCCACCTGCACTGTGGCCTCCCTTCAAGATCTCAGGCCAGGACCCACCTGCACTGTGGCCTCCCTTCAAGACCTCAGGCCAGGACCCACCTGCACTGTGGCCTCCCTTCAAGACCTCAGGACTGGACCCACCTGCACTGTGGCCTCCCTTCAAGACCTCAGGTCGAGATCCACCTGCACTGTGGCCTCCCTTCAAGACCTCAGGCCGGGACCCACCTGCACTGTGGCCTCCCTTCTGAGGGGGACTGTGCTTTATCTGAGCCACCCACACCTAGGCCGTGCCTCTTAGGGCCTCTCTAAGCTGTTCTGCTTCTGAAGTCTAGTCCTCTTTGACTCCACTTTCACCCTGCCACTCTGCTATGGTTTGAATATAGTTCCCCAAAGTTCCTATGTTGGAAACTTGATCCCCAATATGGCAGTGTTGGGAGGTGGAGCCTCATGGAAGGTGTCAAGATCATGGGGCTCTGTCCTCATGAATGAATCAATGCCGTCACTGAGGGAGTGGGGACTTTATAAAAGGATGAGTCTGGTCCCCTCTCTTGCCCTTTCTCTGCTGTTCCACCAGGAAAGGATGCAGCACAAAGGCCCTGGCCAGATGATGACAGTGCCTTGATATGGGACTTCCCAACCTCCAGAACCATGAGCTGATAACTTTCTGTTCATTAGAAGTTGCCAGTCTCAGGTCTGCTCTTACAGTAGCAGAAAACAGACCAATACACACCTTTTGATCTTGATTCCCCACTCTTTTACCCCCACAATGCTTTCACCACCTAATCGGGGCCTTTGAAATAATTACCTTTTTTCTTTCCACTCATACTAACAGTTCCATCCTGACCTTGCCCTAGAGAGGCTACCCCCCAGTTCTCATAACCACCCCCTTGCAACAGCTTCAAGTCTTTAATTCCTTATTCTTTCTGCCTTCTATACCTGATAAGCCCCACCTCTGCAGCCTCATTCCGCTTCTCCACACCTGTTCTCTGGATGCTGGCCTGGCCAGAGTGAATTCATAAAACTGGGTAAACTAAATCCACCACAAACTCATGGTCTTCCACCTCGCCTGGCATCTTAACACATCCTAGTGTTCCTTCTTTGGGTGCCAGCTCAGCATCTGAGCCACTTCCACTCATCAGCATTTCTAAATCTTTTCTCTCACACAACCCGATCCCATTTCACTTGAAAGATGGCCTCTTAAAACTCCCTCCATCCTGCCCCCAGGCCTCGGCCAACCTTCCATTCCTGCAGTACATGACCAACCGCATTCAGCCTCACCCCATCCCTAGGGATGCTGCCTCCTTAACTGTTCCCTCCCTGCCCATATATCAGACCTCCATCTCCGCTGATTTCTTCCCCTTGGCCTCAAAACGTGCTCCCTTATTGCTTTCCTTAAAAAACAAAATTCAAATACACACCCCTGACAATCCCACAGCGCTTCTGAGGGCCAGCCCCCTGCTCTCCAGCCCTTTGTAGTAAAAACCATGAGGAAGTCTACACTGGTGAACTCCACCTCCTTTCCCACTTCTTAGACAGAGGCACACTTGCTATGATGCCCTTCCCGACAGCCACTGCTACAGCATGGAAGATGGTATCAACTGTCCTCAGATTCCCAGAGCAGGTGCCAGGATGAACCTTGCCACCATAGAAACCTCCAGAGGGGGTAAAAAGGTGAACACTGGCTTGTTATATTTTGTCAGCATCACTTTAAAAGCTTTAGTTAATTTTCCATTAATTTAGTTTTTTTTTTTTATTCAACACATATTGTTAAGTAGGAAAATATCCCAGATAAATATGTTTAGGTGATTTCTCAGCAGCCCAGGATATTCCAAGGATGCTAAAGATACTGCAGAGATGTAAATCTATTCTGTAGCCCTGTTGTACAAGAATTGAGACAAGTCAGTTCTTTTTTCTGCAGAAAAAATGTTATAAAATTTTTCTTTTGAACGTGTCCTTCACCCAAGCCAGCCTCCACTCCCACACATGTTCCAGCATTTAATAGTATATTTTTGAGCAAGAAAAAAATAAAGCTGTTCTGATGATTGATTTAGAGGACCCAGCTCGGCTTAAATTCCCAGTATCTGAACACAGTGCTAACCTCAAGGATGCCCCTAAAGCTCCACCCTGGCAGGGCTAAAGCATAGCAACAGATTTCAGAAAAAGCACCCGGGACAAAAGCAATGTAGTGATAATGAAGTTAGCTGGAAAAATCAAATTTAAGAATCTGTTTATGTCCATGATACATTCTGAACACATCTCCTTAGGAACTATGTTGAAATAGATTAATCTGCCCTGATATAAACACCATTCAGTTGTCCATACTTCACGCTGTTAGCCATTCCCAAATCTGACAGCCTGTTCATTTATGCTGTTTCTCAAATTCTCATCTGGGGGTGATACCACCACCTCCAGGGGACCTTTGGAGATGCACAGGGATGTTTTACTCCCATATTGACACTACTTGTCAGGGTCCATAAATGGTAAGCATCTTACCCAGAATAGGATAGTCTCACACAAGGAAGAACCACCCCATGCAAAATGTCAGTGACCCCTACAAAGAAACAGCACCAAGGGGCAGCAAATTAAGCGGCCCACTTCTTGAGGTCCCATATCTGGTTCAAAGGACATCCAAGCTCTAACATAAACCATGGAAAAAGCTCCCCACTTCCTGCTCCAAGGGAGAGAAGACGTGCTTTCAGGGAGGGCTCTGCCTCTCTGCCATTCAGGTGATGGAATGCTTGCAACTCACACTACCTCTCTGGCTTGTAGTTTGGGTCCTGGCCTCTCCTGGGTGCAGTTCTGTAAGACCACTTTGAGTCGGGGAGTGAGTTACAGAAAGCTGCAAAGGAAAAACGTTGATGAAATAAGCCAGCCCCTGGGGTCTGAGGAGTTTAACAATGATCTTGCCTGGGGGTTGGGTCAAGTGGAAAAGTAGGCCAGCTTCCTGTGCCAGCAATGGCAGGAGAGGCGCTGATGGAAGGAGGTTCCATCTACACCTGCCTAACCTGTGCCCACAGCAATTGGCCAGTCATCAAGAAAGATTATCAAGGTCTGGCTTCCATCCTAGGAGGAAAGAGAGCACATCTCTCAAGCACCTATTCCCAGATCTCCATGAAAAGATACCGAGTCTGAAAGAAGCGGTACAGATCCCACCAGCTCTGATCTTGACCAGGAATAACTAACACTAACACCAACAGCGATGACCATACATTGACTGAGAGCTTCCACTGTGCCAACCGTGGTGCTAAGCATCCTATAGACAGTTGACCCCTGAACCATGCAGGTGTTGGGGTGCTGACCCTTGTGTAGTCAAAAATCCATGTATAACTTGATTCCCCAAAACTTAATATCCTACTGTTGAAAGCCATAGTGAGAACATAAACAGTTGATCAACATGTATTTTGCATGTTACATGTGTTGTATACTATATTCTTACAATAAAATAAGCTGGAGAAAAGAAAATTTAATAAGAAAGTCATAAGGAAGAGAAAATATATTCACTAAAGTGGAAGTGGCCCATCACAATGGTCTTTATGTTGAGTGAGCTGAGGAGGAGGAGGAAGAGGAGTGGCTGGTCTTGCTGGCTCAGGAGTTGCACAGGTGGAAGGAAGACCACATATAATGGATCTATGAGTGCAAACCCATGTTGTTCAAGGGTCAACTGTATTTCTCCATTTATTCCCCACAAAACCTCTGCAGGGTAGACGGTTTTACTCATATTACAGGTAAAGAACCAGGCTTTGGATTAAGCCCGAGAGGTGGCAAAGCCAGTGTGTCTGGGAAAGCTGCTTGGAGCTTTTTGTGAGGAAGGCTGCTCCTTTATTTACTGGAAAATCCAACAACCTTATTAACAGCTGCATTTGTTAAGCAGGGGAGCAGTATACTAGGGATAGGCTGGAGAATAAATGAGAGCCTTGCCTTCAGAGAACTTCCTAGCTGGTGGTGGAGAGAGACCATGATCAAGTAAACCAAAGCATATGTGATCACCCAGTACAAGAGCTGGGCTGGAATCAAGCAAGGGATGGAGATCCAGGAACCAGGAATGGAACCTTGGATGGTGGTCAGGACAGACTGTCCTGAGGAAGTGGGTCTGAGGCTGAAGCTGGAAGAATCAGAGGAAGGAAGGAAGCAGAGGCTTTGGCCCTGGGGTGCAGAGAGTAAAGGTCTCCCAACAGGGAGGGAGATGGCTGCCCCAGGTCCTCAGGGGAAAATGGAGAACTCCAAATGAAAGAGACAGGTGCAGACAGCCCTCCCGAGACCAGAGAGAGCTTGTGTCCTCACCCAGTGTGGATGGGAAAAGGCAGTGTTGACTGAGAGATATTTTCAAATCTCCTCCAGCCCAGTCTCAGGGACCTGCTATTAGTATTTCTGGGTAGAAAACTGCAAAGCAGGCTCAGTTTTCCTTTAGTTTCTAAGAAGAGAATGCTTGGGGGGTTAACTAAATTAGTGATTCCCTCCCCATACTCTCAGCACGGCCTTTATTTATGAACAGGTGCGTCATGCAGGCCACTTGTGTGCCCAGCCAGCATCACACCAGGCTGTGGTGGCTTACTGTCCTGACTCTGTCCTGAGCACTTTCCAAGAGCAGGGCCACATGTTTAAGTAGCGTAGGGAGGTAGTACTGAGTCAGGCTCTGAACATAGCTCTGGAGTTAGGCAACCCGGGTTCCAAGCCAGGGTCGAGCACTAAGCAACTGTGTGGCCTTGAGCAAGTTACATTAACTGCCATGAGCCCCCATCATCTCCCTGTAAAAATGGGGTGATAGCCATACCTACTTCAAAGGGCTGTCAAGGTCATACACACAAAGCACGTAGAAAGATGCCTAGAAACAGTGAACAATAAGTACAAGCCACCTTGGATCTTCACAAATGTTTGCTGAACGGTTGCTCTAATTTAAACAAGGACCCCACATGACTGAGCCCCGTTCTGAGCCAGATTCCATGTGAGGGACATGTATATTTGTCACTTCCTCTAACTTTCACCACCTGCCACCATCTCACTACTCAGGAAACTGAGGCTCAGAGAGGTGAGTGACTTATCAGAGAGCACAGAGCCAAGTTAGGATCTTTCCCTGGGTTTGGTGACTTGTCCCCAAAGCCAGAGAGTCCTGGGGAGCAAAAAAGCTCTCCTGTGGCTGTGGTGGAGGGTGGAAGATTCACTCAGCCTCTCTGTCGCCGAGGCGGAATGCTGGCCCACTGTGGGGCTGCTGCTGCCTGATGCTTCCCCGCCCACAGGAGGTTAATAAAAGTCACACAAGACTCGCTGCTTACGATGCTAATTGTGGAATTTGGACATGAAGTAAAGAACAAATCATGCGGAATGAATAACAAATCAAGTGGCTTTATTTTTTTTTTTTAGCACGGAAGCTGCCCCGAGTTCACCATCACTCGCTACAAAGAGTAGGTTAGCACTGCGGCAGTGGCATCTGCATGCCTGACGGGTCCCTCTGTCCCCTCCCTCCCTGTCCGCCTGCAACCCATGCTGACTGAGCTGCTGTGTCTGGACTGCTGACTGCTCGGTCTCTCTTTTGCAATTACCAAAAGAGAAATGGAAACAAGGTGCTTCCCAAAAGCAGAGTGAGAAACCGGCTGGGTGCTCACCTTACCCTGAGCACAGAGACCAGCTCCAGGGGACGGGGAATCAGGGCTGACTGCAGGCAGGTTCTAGTGGGTGGCTGTGATGGTGACCTAAGGGACACAGTGCTGGTAGAGAAAATAGCACTGCAGCCCTGCTCCTCCCAGCCTCCACCCTCGGAGAGGTGGTCTCAGGTGGGACACAGCAACATCTATTATCATGGTGCAGCACTTCCTGCCAGTATCCACCACCTACCAGGGCAGAGACTTAGCTGTATCTTTACATCTTTGAGACCAGATGAGGATAAGCTAGTCTGAAGAATGGCTGAATCGGCATATTGAAAGTGTCAGTAGTAATTACACGTGTGTGTATATGTGTCCATACGGAAGTAAATGCATAAGCACATATTATATAAACACGATATTTATTAGTAAAATAAATATGTAATGACCTATATTTAAGTAGCACTTTCAATTGACTAGTCTTCGTTTTGAGTTACAGACATTTGAGGCAAAGAGAAATTAAGTATCCTGTCCCAAGTCATAGCTGATAAGTGCAGAGCCAGGATTCACATCCAGGTGCCCCTACAGAGGCTGGGCAAGCTCAGCTGGAGGGGAGACTGCAGGCTGGGTTAATGAATCAACTTATTCACTCATCACTTACTAGAAAGAAGATGGGGGAAGAGTAAGTCCCTGAGCTCTGGGACGCAGGAAGGATGCTTTAGGCACCTGTTCTCCATGGATGCCTCAAAGGGCTGCAGGAATAAAGGAGCCACCCCAGCCCCAGACGGGGTGCTCAGCCCAACTCTTCCCAGCCGCTAATGTCTCCCTTCTTTACCCTTGCAGAGATCACTCTTGGGTGTGACATGATGATACTTACCAGTACATATGAGACACAGACAGACATTGTCACATACAGGCCATCAGAGCACGCATGGTAATTCAGGGAAGTGTACATTACCATTCTGATTTTACAGATTAGAACCTAACTGGGGTTGGAAAGATCCAGTCACTTGTTTCATCTACATACGTAGTATGGGCAGGAGTGGGACTTGATCCCTGCTGCTGACCCTCTGCTCACATTCTTTCTACCTTGTCATGCCACAGGCAGGTGCTGAGATGGCTGCCCAGAGGGTGCAAGAGAGCGGGGCCATCATAGGACCAGCCCTGCATCACCCAGTACCCATGTGAACAGGGTCCCTGGAACTCTGCAAGGCAACAGCTCACAGGACAACAAATGAATAGATCCAAGTGACCCTGGATTAGTTAATGCAGTGCTGGAGGTGACAAGCCAGAGCCTCAGGACTGCATGAGGTTCCCCAAACCATACCTGTAGGGGCTCCCATCACCATGCATCAGCCAAAGCCTGGGCCATAGAGTCATGCAGGGCACATTTCATGACTTCAGAGCCAAGAAATAAATTCAGGGAGTTTTTCAAAACTTCAAAGCTGCTTCGTTCCTGGTATTCTTATTGGTTTAAAGTCAAAAAAATCACAGAAAAGTGAAGAGATCTGCTAAAGGTCATAGGAAATGGCTAGCCATTTGAGTTTTTGGCCCACAGAGTAAAACTTTTGCAATTGGCCCTGAGATGTCCATGGAAGGTCTTTGTAAGCACAATCCATGAGAGACCTTTAATGCACCTGCTGCCATGGGGTCATTGCCAAGCAGGAGAGGGACTGTGGTATCTTGGAATTTGTCTCCAGGTTAAAATAGAATACTTCTTTCATCTTAGCTCTAATCTTTATACCATGAGTCAAAGTACTTCCTGAAACATAAATGCAGCAGCTTCTGTGTTTCAAAAACTTAGGAAGGAATTAAAGTCCCTTTCATCTTTGTTCTTCTACAGCCAGGAATTTCCCTTCCAATAAGAAAAGCCCTCCTTTCCACCTATGTCTTTTACAGTGTAGTCTTACAGAAATTTAAGCAGAAAGAATGGGAGAAGTCCCCAGACCCTATCTTGTCCCCTCTGCTCTCCTTTGGTGGGCTAATGGGAAGATGGTTTGGGGCAGTAGGTTGCAAGGTTTCATCCTATGGGGTTACTTCAGTGTCTCCTTCCTCTCCAGAACATGACTCCTCTAGGGCAGAGACCCTAGCAAAGCTGCCTTTCCCTCTCACAATGCTTGGCATAAAATAATCGTGCATATTTGGTGAGTGAACAAATAGTGAATGAGTGAGTGTTTGATTGAATACGGAGTCTGTGGGGAGACCTCATTATTGTATGTTTTCATCAGAAGGAATTTTACAGGCTATTACACTAATTAGGGCTAATATTCTCAGTTATTTTGAGGGTTGCTCGAAATTTACTGCTCATTTAAATAAAATGGTTACGTTCACACATTAACCAATTAGCACGCTTCTCAGCAGCTTCCCTTCACTAATTTGATTAGTTGCACTATGGTTTCTCCTGTCCAGGGCCTTCTCTGAGACCTGGGAATATCACTAAGTCAGAGTGAACTTTTACAATGACATTGAAGCAGAATCTCTCGAAGGGTTTAGACACAGATGTGAAATCTGTCCCTCTGCCTACCCTAAGCTGTCTTTGGGCCACTCGGGGTCCCACTCTAAGTTGCTCTGGTTGCAAAACCATTCCTATCACTAGCCTAAATTTGTTCCTTAAGGGAAATGAAGCTTTCCAAAATATGAGGACTTCATGAAAGACAACCGGTCATAGATCTGATGAAGGAATGAAGGAAACAATGGAGGTGAACTGGACGTTAAAATACTGCACCCCCACCTTTCCCAACTTCTAGTGTGATCTCAGGCCAGTCAACTCATATCCAAGACATCATTTGCTTATTTTCCTATTTGTCTGAGGTAAAGCTGACTTAGAAAATTTCTAAGTTGTCCTGACAGAGACAGGCCGCCTGGGCACACAGAAAGCCATTGCTTACCAGCTCTCTGCAGTCAGGCAGGTCCATGTTACTAGGACGGTCCAGTGACATCTAAGAGGGAGTGACATGAGGCACTATCCAGCTGAGAGAGTAAAAATCAGATTTTGAGTTACACTCTTCCCCTTTGGCAGTGCTATGGGTTAAATTTTATCCCCTCCAAGTTGATATGCTCAAGTCCTAATTTCAGGCACCTCCAAATGTGACCTTATTGGGAAATAGAGGCATTGACGATATCATTTGTTCAGTTTGGATGAGGGCATGCTAGAGTAGGGTGAGCCCCAATCCAAGGTGAGTACTGTCCTTATAAAAAAGGAACACAGAGGGCGGTGCCTGTGGCTCAGTGAGTAAGGCGCCGATCCCATATACCGAGGGTGGTGGGTTCAAACCCCGCCCTGGCCAAACTGCAACAAACACTAGCCAGGTGTTGTGGCAGGCACCTGTGGTCCCAGCTACTAGGGAGGCTGAGGCAAGAAAATCTCCTAAGCTCAGGAGCTGGAGGTTGCTGTGAGCTGGGACGGCGTGGCACTCTACCAAGGGCAATAAAGTGAGACTCTGTCTCTACAAAAAAAAAAAAAAAAAAGGGACACAGAAAAGGCCACACATAGAGTGGAGTTCCATTACCACCAGCCAAGGAGCCAGCAGAACTCACCAGGACAGAGGTGGAGCAGATCCTTGCCAAGGGCATTCAGAGGAAGGTTGGCCTTGCTGACACCTTGACCTTGGACTTGTAGGCTCTGCAATAGTGAGATGATAAACCTCTGTGTTTAATGAACCATTCTGTCTGTGGTGCCTTGTTATGGCAGCCCTCGGAAACTAAGGCAGGGGGAAAGGTCACGTGGTCAGACTGTGGATCCACTGGGGTCACTGAGTCACTAAGGGCCTGGAGAGTCTTTGACTTTCAACAAACTTTGTGAAAAGAGTATATATAAAAAAAATCTAAAACCTAAAAATAAGGCCAAAAGGGAAGGGGGAGGTAGCCTGTCCTTTCAATGTGAGACGGGCGCATTAATAGGCCCACCGAAGAGTATGTAATTTTCCAAAAGAATGTACCTGTTTCACTTTTCTATTTGCCTTTTGATTAGTACTCAGACACTACAGAGTTCTACTCTAGCTCCTAGGCTCCTGGGTGGAAAAAAATCACATGAAAGGCTGTAATTTTATTTCCCTGTAGGACGTTAACCACTTTTGTATTTAATCTATCCATTTTATTTCAACATTCTTCTTTAGACAATGCCTATAGATACTTAGTTTTTCAAAGGCACTCAGAATTCATTAACCACCTTGCAAAGTCGGCAGGATGCAGGGGGCAGCCTGGGGTCCCGCCTTCCTGGCCCTCTTCCACCATCACCCTTCTTGGCCGTGGCTGCCTAAAATCCAAGTCATAAAGCTCAAACGTAGCCACATCTTCAGTGCTCAAGAGAGAAATAAGCCCAAGGCTGTAGTGAGGACTTGAGGAGTAGAAAATCGACAATTATCTGTCTGTAGCGCTAGAATGCAGCTTCATAACGGTGGTGCTTTCCCTCTGATTCATCACTGTTTCCTAGGGCAATGAATAGTATCTGGCATGTGGGAGACTCTCATTGATTTTTGAAAATATGTTTTAAAAAGTAATGAATTAAAAAGTCATAAAATTCCAGGATGGGATACCCTTAGAGATTTCTTAGCCCAAGAGTCTCCCTGACATAGAAACTCTTCTTATTGCTCCTGGAGGCTGGCAGACTCAGCAGGGCACTGACAATGGTGAAGTCAGTATCTCCTGAGCCAATGACTCTGAAGAAGTTTCTTCCACTCAGCTGAAAATCTGTGTCCTTACCATTTGGAAGCAGTTTTAAGGTCCCCTTTGAATTTGTTCTTTTCTAGGCTAAACAACTCCGATGCTTTTAGCTCAAGGACACAGTCTTGAGTCTCTTTACCAATCTTGTAATAATAATAACAGCCAACGTTTAGTAAACAATGGCCATGTGGTAGATTTCATTGTCTAAAGGCTTTATGTGCATCCATTTATTGAATCCTCATAACCAGCCTACAGAGTACTAACATGACCTCTGTTTTATAGGTAAGGACACTGAGGCAGAGGAGGTTTTGGCACCTACCCAAGGAACACAGTAAGTGGTATGCCTGGGATTTGAACCCAGCTAGTCTGATTTTCAACTACTATGCATCCCCTCATCATTTGCCTTCCAACATTTTCAGGCTTCCTATCAACAGCGATGCTCAAGGAAGAACCTGTGAGGTTTCCTAGCAGAGGCCAGAAGACTGGTCCCTCAAGCTGGCCTGTATTCTCCAGAAGATGTGCAGGGTCACATTCCTCTCCTAGAGTTGTGCAGAACATGATCTGTGCAACTGCAGGTGGCAGTCTCACCTATATGTACATGCCCTGTGTGGCCATGGGAACAAGAAAGACTTTGCAGGAGCTGTTCCAGGGGGCAACATCCCAAGAAATGCACATCAAACATCTGATTTGGACCAAGTCTGGGGGATTCAGAGAATCCTGGATCTGTCCACAGCCTCCTTCTGAGATATGCCCCGATTTTATTCTCAAATAGCCCTTCCACGACCAGTGAAGTCCTTCAGGACTGGAAGATACCTTTGGGAAGCCTTGACAGCCAAATCCCTGCCTCTTCATCCTTCACTCATCCCCTGGCCCTGTGCTCATCCTGGGAGCTCAGCGAGGGACACACAGCCCACCCCTAGGATAATCCAGTCCTCTTTGGCTCTCCCAGCTCACTGGGCAAGCCAGACTCAACAGAGTCCTGCCATAGCAGAATCCCTACATCTTCTTGTTCTGGGAAATGTGTGTGATCTGAGGAGAGTCCCAGGTCTCCTTACCTTGGGTTCTGAGAATTGTGCATCTCAGCACAGCCTGGCAGGAGAGGGCAACTGGGCATCAATGTTCCCTGTGCAGCCCAGTTGCACAAGTGTTCTGTAGCTTTGGGGATGAAGAAGGGAGACCCAAGTCTTTGAGACTTGCTGTGGCTCCACATCAAGAACCTGATCTATGAAGGTAGATTCCAGCATTCCTGGCAAACGTGGTACGCACTCACAGCTTCCCAGACCACCCCAATTTCAGAACAAATGAAGTGGAGATAAGCAGATTTTCAGAGCAGCTTCATCATTTACAGACAGGATGACAGACTCAGAAGATACACATCAATGGTGAGAGAGAGAGCAGACAGTCACAACCTCTGGGTGAAGATCTGACCAAGAGAAGAAATGCAAAAGCCCTTTGGGATGACGGGCTTGATGTAGATGATGACTGTACTGTGGAAATAAATTTAGGAATTCGTTCAACTGTATACTTAAGATTTGTGTACTCTAGTGTAAAATTAAATTCCAATAAAAGAGTAAAACAAAAGTCCAAAGAAAGTTATGGTGACAGTGCAAATGTGTGGGAAGACCAAGCCTTGGGCTCAGGCCTCCTGACACCCACTTCACTGACTTTTCCCTGACATTACTGCACTTTTGCTGCTACAGCAGCTCAGAGACGCTCCAATAGTCAGTGGGTAGGCTTTGACCAGAACAGACACCCATGGTAGATGGCACACTAGGTCAGGGAAAGTTAGTCTAGTACGGGTTGCAGCTAGATCCTCGATGGTCTTTACACTGAGCGAGAGGCAGACTCAATGAGGAGTAACAATGGAAGCATTGTCATTATAGCAAGACTAATAGCTAACACTTACTGAGCACCTACTATATGCCAGCTACCATTTTATGTGCTTTACAGGTATTAAATCTTCATAACAAACTTTATGGTCTATACTGTCACTAATCCATATTCTACAACTAAGAAAATAGGCCAAGTTTCAAAGCTGGCATTTAGATTCAGGCAATCTGGCCCCAAAATCCATGCTCTAACTACCAAGCAGAATGTCCCCTAGTGAATCATCTTCAGCTGGGAGAGGACTGGCAGCCTCTGCTCAGGCCAACACTCACCATCCCAGAGAGGAAACACTGAACACTTGTCTGGGGGTCCAGAGAAGACTGTAAATGTCAGAAAGCAGGGAAGGGATTTACCAAAAGGCCAACTACTTGTGATCTGGTCATCTTGGTTCATATTGAAGAACAACATGGGGATGTGCTGAGCTGAGAACCCTGGTGCTTAACCTTAATAACTAGAGAAATGCAAATTAGAATCACAATGTGTTAGCACTATACACCCACCACAATGGCGATAACTAAAAATACAGATAACACCAAATGTTGGCAAGGATATAGAACAACTAGAACTCTAATATAAAGCTGGTGGGTGTAAAAATTGGGACAACTTTGGAAAATTGTTTGCCAGTGTACTAGTTAGCTCAAGCTGTCATCAAAATATCATAGAGTGGGTGACTTAAATAACAGAAATTTATTTTCTCACAGTTATGGAGGCTGGGAAGTCCAAGTTCAAGATGCTGGCCAATTTGGTTTCTGCTGAGGGCCTTTTTGGCTTGCAGGGGGGTGCTTTATCCCTGTGTCCCTCACAAAGCAGAGAGTCTGCGAGCAAACTTGCTGGTGTCTATTCTCATAAGGACACTATCAGCTCAGGACTCTACCCTATGATCTCACTTAAGCCTATTACCTCCTTAGTCCAAATACTACCAAGCTGAGGATTTCAGCTTAGGAATTTAGAGGAGGAGCACAGTGCAATTCTTCACGTTCTGCCCCTGGCTCTCCAAATGTGTGTCCTTACGGCATACAAAATACAGTCATTCCATGCCAACATCCCTAACTCATTATTCATTCCAGCATCTACCCTAAAGTCTAAAGTTTCCACTAAATATCATCTAAATCAGGTATGGGTGAGAGTTAAGTACAATTCATCCCAAAGCAAAATTTCTCTCCAAATGTGAGCTTGTGGAATTAGACAAGTTATGTGCTTTCTAAATGTAATGTGTGCGACAGGCATAGAATAGCCATTCTTATTCCAAAAGGAGAAATTGGGAGTGATGAGTCCCAATGAAATCTAAAACCTTACCAAGGCAAGTCCCCTTTGATCTTAATGCTGAAAGGTCCTTTGGGTCAATGCTCTGTCTTCCAGGCCCACTGGGGTAGCCTGTCACTGCTGTGGCTCTGTGGAGTAGCCCCATTCCCTGCAGCTCCAGCTAATTCTCTTCTTTTCTTGAGGAATAGTGCACATTTGCAGCCAAAGAGCTCCATGGCCTATATGGTCTTACAGAATCCAAAGGCAATAAGCTTCCTTAATTCTATCTCACTTTCTCTTCCCCTTTAGTTCAAACCAGCAGTGCCTCCACTGGAGAAATCTCATCTTTATTCCTGGCTTCTGCTGAGAAGGCTGACCAAATCCACGAGTCCCACCCTTAGTATTCTCTTCAGGACAAGCTTTTACACTTTTTTTGCAATGTGGATAGGCTGAGAATTTCCCAAATCTTCAAGTTAAGGTTAAGTGAGGTGGTGAGGGTAGAGCACTGATCTAACAGGATACTAGAGGGCTCATTTGTGAACTCCGACTCCCTCTCCCCACATGAGGACACATAAGAAGGTGGCCATCTGCAAGCCAGGAAGAGAGTCCTCTCCAGAAACTGAATTGGCCAGACCTTGATCTTGAAATTCCCAACTTCCAGAACAGTGATAAAATAAGTTTCTCTGGTTTAAGGCACCCAGACTGTGATACTTTGTTTTGGCAGCCCAATCAGACTACTACAGAGAGCATCTACTAAACGTGAACATATGTCAACACTATGACCCAGCAATTCTACTCCTAGGTATAAACCTAAAAGAATTGAATATATACATGCACAAAAAGACATGAGCAAAGATGGTCACTGCAGCAGAATTCACAATATTTCCTAACTGACCTAAGTATCTATCAATAATATATACACAGCAAATTGTGATATATTCATAAAATGGAATACCACAGAGTAATAAAAAAAATACAACTACATGTAACATGAGTATCCCAAAAGTTGCCCATAACATCTCCATCCATAGGAAACATGGAAAATCAAAGCTAAATGTACCTTTATTTATAAAATATTATTATAAAATTTTGCACAAAGGTGACCAGTGCATAGAGAATATTTTGTAAATAAAGGTACATTTAGCTAAGATTTCCCATTTCCTATTTATGTAAAATCCAAAATAGACATCAATACTCTTTTTATTGACTTGGTGACATGGTTGCATTCATTCATTTAGCTGTACATTTATAATTCATCTATTTTGTGTATATATGCCATACTTCAGTAAAAAGGTCACACACAGTGGCTCACACCTGTAATCCTAGCATTCTGGGAGGCTGAGGTGAGTGGATTGCCTGAGTTAACAGGTTCGAGATCAGCCTGAGCCAGAGCAAGACCCCGTCTCTAAAAAGAACTGGGTGTTGTGGCAGGCACCTTTAGTCCCAACTACTCGGAGGCTGAGGCAAAAGAATTGCTCGAGCCCAGGAGTTTGAGATTGCTGTGAGCTAAGATGACATTGCCCTCTACCCAGGGTGAGAAAGTGAGACTCTATCTCAAAAAAAAAAAAAAAAAGTTCCACAGATAGGCCACCCATTACAAATGCTGCACCCTTGCAACAATGCAAAATTATTCGCCATACCAGTTGGTGTGGGGATACCATGATCTGCAAATCTGCAATTGACAAGCCAGTGATGTGAGGGCAACTCAGCCCACGAAAAGGACAAGATGGTAGGTCATAGTGGACAATCCCCAGGAGGTCTCCTTGTTCACGCACAGGGTAACATACATCATGATATTCTTTAGTCATGTGTTCTGACAGATAATAGTTCGTTTAAAAACAGAATTTCAATTGCAAACATATACATGTATGCTGAAATGTATTTTTTCATCATTGTGCACTTCTGGAGTTAAGTAAACACTGGGGACCTTATCAATTGAGAACAGATCGCCCTGTGGCATTCTTGGTCAATGGTTGTTTATAGTACTTTGTTGAATAAATCTTTTCCCTTGCCCGTATCTCAGCATCCTCTTTGGGTATCTGAAGCCTAGACTATGGATGTGGAATTTTTAAGGACAACTTATTTTTCTGGTTGTTTCTCCTCATTCTCCACTAGAAGACGACCAGAGGAAAAGCTGGAAAGGACTCCCATGGTCATAAGGTTTTGGCCCCAGTTATGATCTGCTGCAGGGCAGTTCTGAAGACCATACCATGCCATTTTTTTTTTTTTTTTTGAGTATTTTTTTTTTTTTTCAAATTAATATGAGGACACAATTTTTAGGTTACATTGTTCTCACTTTCAGGGTAAAGTTCCGTTTGTAGAAGAGCCCCTCACCCAGGGGCGTGTTATCCACCCTCACAGTGTGCACCTTAGGTGAGATCCCGCCTCACGCCCGCCCTTCTTCTGCCATACGTCCTCCCTTCCCCCTCCCACTTCCCTCTACCCCCCAGACTGGACTATATTAGTATTTTATTGTTCCTATGAGAATTATGAGAGTAATGAGTGTAATTGTGTACACTCTTATGAGTGTAATTGTTTATATATTGATTTCATATTAGTATGGAGTACATTGGATATTTATTTTTCCATTCCATTCTTGCGCCATGACATTTGAAGGAATTTTGACATCTTGAGGAGTTGAGGGAACTCCTGGACTTTGTCCTGCCAAGGAATGTCCTGGCTGCCAAAACAGGACTGTGATTACTCTGAGTTTCCCCCAAGGAGGCAGGTATTTCTCTTTAGAAATGTATCCCTTTTCTTCCTCCCCGTCCCAGGGGATCCTGGAATCCTAGCATCCCAGCCTCCTTCCAGGAAAGGCAGGTGTAACTTCTGTGCTCATGAGAAGCCTTCCTAACGAAGAGCCCCAGAGGCCCCCAGCCCCAGAGCAGCCCCGACAGAGTTGAGGACCTTCTTCCCCACAGCAGCAGGCATGCGCATGCACACCCCAGCACAGGATCCCTCAGGGGACTCACCTGGGGCGTCATCCCGTGGCAGATGTACATGATGGGAACATTCTCTGTATCTGGCCCCTGATCAAGACACAAATCTGTCTTCAGGGAATTCTGCAGCTGAATGTCAGAGGAGAGGCAGCCACACCAAAAAGGGAGGAACAGAGAAAGCAAATGTGTTCACGCTGGAGAAACAAGAATTCCACCGAGACAGACTCTATTTCCACCACCAGCCCCTTGAACACTGCAGAACCAACGAGCATCAGTTTTTGCCTTACATAGAGGTGCTGACGGGAGACTGGCCTCCTTTGAAGGAGAAACATTTACATCTTGTTAAACAGTGAGCTGGGTTTAGAAGCTGAGATAGTCTGGCTATAAATAAGAGACACGCACGCATATGCACACACAAGATGGTGCTGCTTCTTCACCCTCCCACCTCCCCGGGGTGACACAGTGGCCTTCAAGGGTCCCTGAGAGAAGTCTGGGGGAAATGGGCAGCACATTAGCTCTTTCCAGGCCTGGGGGCCGTCTGGAGCCAGGTCTGTCTTTGCCTGCTGCAGATAGAGCAGTGGCTTGGCCAGGTCCCACGGTGTTCCATCAGCTGAGGGGCCTCCAAGGGAGGACATCAGATGGGAGAATTAGCCAGGGTGGGAACAGAAGAGAGAGGCATCTCTTACCCTCACCCGTAGGTACATGGAGCCACAATCTTGGCCACTTACAGAACGTGCTGGGTAAGAGAGCCCATATTCAACATCCCCTTCTTTCTTAAGCTCACTCTCAACCCCCTACAAGGCAGCCTGGAGTCCGCAGGGCCCTGCTCACCAGACACAGCTGAGTAGACCATGGGGGGCCCCAACCCCCAGTTTAGAAGAAATAATCTTTGCCTTTCTATACCCCCTCTCTCCTCCCTCTCTCACTCTGGAATTTGATTATCTTCTCATTTTCTTATCCTGTACATATTAAGAAGCCAAATGGGACCCAGAGATGGGTCAGCAGAGGGTGGAAATTAGAATCGCAAGGTCATTTAGTCTGGGTGTGGGGGATGTTTTGGGTGATGTCAAGGAGAGAAATCTGGTTGCTATCCAGGACTCCATGCTGCCCAAGCAGACAGAATTAGAGATGAGCCTTTAGTGTCTTCCCAGCTGGAGTGCCTATGTCCAGCTTCCCCTCGGTTCCTGTGCCTGTAAGCAAGTTTGTGGTATCTTCACCCCGCCCTCATCTTAACTTGAGCTAGCTCAGCTGGATTTCTCTTGTTAGAAATTAAAGTACTCTGCTCAGAACAGAATTGGAGATGAGAATCCAGGGGAGAAGAGGGCAGTGGGCCACAGGTGGGCCATATCTTTGGGGGAAGGCCAGAGATGGGCAGGGGTTAGGCTTTTATAGTCCTGATGGTTTGTGGAAGAGGTGGGATGAACCAATGAAGGGGCATGAAATGGAATAGATAACTGGGGGCCCACGTGTGCTCCGGGCATACCCGGTTTTCAACAGGGGACAAGGAACAGAGTCAAATTATTTTCTCATGAGCTTCCTTTCTTCTACCAAGTAACAGCAGCTTAATCCCAAACTTGGAAGTTTAGAGATTCTGAAGAAATATCATATGTGCCAGCTCCCCAGGCAGGAGCCCCCGTAGCATCCATGCAGCAAATCCTCTATTATAAACTGACTGCGTGGCTTGTCTTTGTGGGAAGAGCACATGTAACCACTCTGCGGCCCACAGAGGGGTGGGTGTCACATCCCAAGCCAAGCACTATATAAGTCATTAGGGAAACCTGTTAACTGCTGTTACAAAGAGAAAAATCCAGAAAGCCGTGGTATTAGGCGTGGCTTTCTCCTGGGTTCTTAAAGCCAGCCCCTGGGTGAGGGAGTGGGTGTCTTTTGATGAAGTCCTCCCGGGCTCTGCGGCATCCCTCCCCCACGATGCAGGTGGATGGAAGCCTGAGCCCAGCGGGGCAGACTTGGACAAAGCAACGTAACTCCTTCCTGGCTGTTTTCTTCTCTCTAAAATAGGAATAATAACAGTGCTTACCTCATAGGGTTGTTACGAAGATTAAGTGAAACAGTATCTACAAGTGCTTATTAGCATAGGGCCTGGCAAGTAACAAATGTGCAATAATTGTTCGCTGCTATTATTTCTGCTCTAACCTTCCCCAAAGCCCTTCAGGGAAAGCAGCTTTTACAAATACACGTCTGTGCCAGGTTCCACGTGCAGTCCTCTCTGTGTATCTCACCTAATTCTCAAAATAACCAGCCAGGCTGTTAACAGTATCTCTTTGAAAAGTGAAGAAGCTGTAGTGTAATAACAAGCTCTCCTGGCCTTTTTCTCTGTGGGTGAACACTTCCCCATGCTCCCTCTGCTTTGGCCTTCCTTTGCCTAACTAAATCTTCCTCTTCCTTTGGCTCTCAGTTAATCTGCCCCTCTGGAAGTCTTTCCTGACCCAAGGCTGGGTGGGACACCACTGCCCCATGCTTCCCCAGCCTCCCCGGCTCTGGTGGTGGCACTTAGCACAAGGCGTTCCTGTTGCTTCTTCCCCTGCCTGGCTCCCCTGTCAGTCACGAGGAGGGGGGGGTCTGTCTTCTCTCATCGTACGTCACACAGGCCAGGGTACACAGTGGACATTGGGTGAGCACATGAAGAAAACTAAGAAATGGATGGCGTTCCCAAATCAAGAGCATCACAGGCAAGTGCAGAGCTGGAGTCTGACTCTGAAACCCACACTCTTTCCATCATGCAAATGGGTACATCCTGAGACGTAAAAGATGCCCCATGACATGGCGTTACTGGGACCATTACAGTTTTAAACAATCGTCAAAGGCATGCAGCCAGTGAGTGGCAAAGGCACCGCTCAGAAGCCAGGCATGTCTGTTTCCAGATGCTCCTGCGCCTCTACTCAGCACCAGAGCAGGATTAGCTAAAGTCACCCCATCTCCCAGACATGGAGCTTAATGATCCAGGGGACACTCCTGCCCACACAAGAGACCCCACAGGTGCTTCTGCCTGCAGGTTGCACTAAAGGGACCTATTAGTGGATTCATGGGCTGGGCTATCAGCTTGATGCTGGCTCCAATGAGAGGCCCAGAAGTCATTTGATGTATATAGTTTGGGTGTGAGTTGGAATAGTAAAAGAAAGGGGGAACTCTGCTTCTGAAAAGATATCTGGTGCCTTCGTTTTGGATTAAAAATGATTACCAGGAATTATGATTCAGACCCAGCAGAACCTCTTGCTCCTGTGGCTGCATCTGCCTTGCCCACCCTCCCCCTGTCACTTGCATTAAGAGCTCACTATGCTCCTGGACAAGTGAGCACGTCTCTGTGCATGTCAGAGCCCAGCCTGTGGAGCAGATGCAGGGGAGGGGAGGCCCCTAGGGGAGGGCAGTGGCTGGGAGTCCTGAGGGCATCAGAGACCTCTGCCAGCCCCAGGGATGATGAGTGGATTGCTTGGGAGTGAAAACAGCCTGAGCTGTGGACTCAGACAGATCTAGACCACAACTTTTGCCACTTACGATTTGCCAAACCAAATGTTTCTGGGAGTGGCTGCATCATAAACCTGCTCTGCTATACCTGCTCATAAGTGGAGACCCTTTCTTGGAGGATGAGAACACCTTTGGCCAAGAACCAAGGGCACATGTGTACACTTCTGCCATCGTTGCTTCCTCTTCCTCTATGTGTGAGCATGGCTAATCCTGCTCAGCTCTGCTGACAGCCAGCTGAGAACTTGAGTCCAGACACTTGCCTTGCCCCACTGAGGTTTGGGGCCAGAGCTTTCCCTGGAGCCACAGTAGCATAAGTGTCCTTTTAGGGCTGGGCCCAACAATGGCCAAGCAGCACATATAGCTTGCTATGGGGCAAAGTGTGAGCGCACCAGTAGCAACTGTGTCCTTGGGTGTTTCTGGGCAGGTAGATGGGACAGATGGGGACCTGGCAGTGCAGTGTGTTTTCATGCTGATGCCAGGATCTGAACACTCAGGGACTACCTGGGCAGCACCACTGAGGTGTTTTCTGCATTGAATGATACCAGTCTAAAATGTGCAGAGGCAGGAGCCCACTGGCCGGTTCTCTTGGGACATGCCAACCATACTGTGGGGACTCTCACGGGAGGAAAAGACCCTCTTCCACAGTCTGGCCTTCTGGATAACATAGAGCTTGGGGGTTCTGGGACCCCAGCAACGTTTCCTTCCTAGGTTGTGAGGGTTGGGAGCCCATGACTCCAATCTCTCAGCAAGGACTCCCTCTGCTTCCAGATAAGTGCCCTGTACTCTGTGGTCCCTGCTAGGGCAGGTCTGAACTCAGCTCTGACTACAGACCATTGTCCTTGGATAACAAGAAAGATCTGAGGGGACACTCTCCAAAATGAGGGACTGGGGTGATATCAGAAGCTGATGTTCTAGATACCATCAGTTTCCCTGCTGATCATACGTGTGAATATGTGCAAGTCACTTTTGGGCTTCTTGTTTTCTCATCCGTAATGTGGAGATAATGTAAGTTACCCCACAGCGCAGGCTCAAGGGCTTAACAGAGAAGTTTTACGTGTTTAGACCGGAAGTCAGCAAAAACCAGGTGAGGTAGCCAAACATCAATCAGGTGTCATGGCATTTTACCTGAGTGGTCGCGAGGATGTTAAAAGAATGGGAGAGTTTATCATGCTCAAAGTACTTTTCCCTTAGACAGATAATACACTTACATATCTTAGACTTCCTTCCACCCTATGAGCACAGGATTAATTCACCCCATTTAACAGAGAAAGAGACTGAGGCCCACAGACATTTAGACATTTGTCTGGGAAGTGACCTGTTCAAGATTTGAACCAGGCCTGTCTGACTCCAAACCCTCTGTCCTGCTGCCTCCCATCGGGGGTAACTGATCTGTGCCGATCAACAGGTGGTACTCAAAATGCAGCAAAACAGCAAACTCAAGAAGGCTTTGTTTGTGCAGCTCCTTTCAGGGATGCTCTGTGTTGGAATTGGGGGACGGCCCCTGGTGGGGAGACAGGCAGGTGGTTGACAGAGCCTCGGGCACCCCGGCTGGGAGAACAGCAGGCAGTGTCCTGCAGTCTTAGGCTAACTGCCTTATGATGTATATGTCTTATTAAGTGAAATATGTAGGTCTGCAGCCACAGTTGAAGGCAGGGGACTATAAAGGGGAGACAAGTACCTCTCCAAGGGACTGGAGAGGTTCTGTCTGTGAAAGCAAAGGCTGGCTCGCAGGCCCAGAAACCAGCAGCCAGCCCCCAGGTCTGCCGCCAGTGCCCCGTGGGCAGCTGAGAGGCTCTTCCCCCTTTCCCCTCCCTCCACCTCTCTCTGGTTCTTGCTTCTGTGTCTGGGTGGCCCCCTGCAGAGGCTGGCTCCTTACCACCCCGTAGGCGATGATGTCGGAGTACATCCTCATCTCCGGGTACACGCTGACCAGGTACCACCGGAAGGTCTTGCATTGCAACTGTTTCCTCAGAGCCTTCCTTGCCGTGATGTCCCCAATGTCAACTCCTGAGTCCTGCACAGGGAGGCAGAGGTAGAGATGCAGCCACCACCAGGCCACAGCTTCTCCCCAAACTACCTTGGTGTGACCCAGCACCCCCAAAGGTTCCTGGAGACTGTGTAGGGCAGAGATCCTGTGGGACATTAACTCCCTCCAACCCTGTAACTGTCCTCGTTTGGACTCTAAAATGTCAGATCACCATTGACAGGCATTGTTATCAAAGGCCATTGAAGATAAAGATGTCAAATCCTTAGATTAACCAAAAAAAGCCTTTCCCTACCTTAAGAGGCAAGCTGAGAGATTCTCAGCTGTGGGGACAGAGGGAAGGGAAAAGACTTGAAGATGGGAAGATGCTAATTTTAATACTATTCCTAAGAATCCCAACAGTGAAGGCTTACATAACACTTCCAATGTGCCAGGCTCTGTCTGAATGAGACGTGCATATGTAATTACACTGATTTATTTGCATTCGTATGCGCATATAGTCCTATTTAAACTACAAGGTGGCACTATACCACCTCCCTTATAGTTTGAGAAGTTGGGATGAAGACAGGTTCAGTAATCTCTCTGGTAACTTGTTCAAAGCCCCCTGAATGGTGCAGCTGAGATCTGAACCAAATTAACTTGGGTCTAGCAGAGTTTGCGTTTTTGACCTGATTGTACCATTTGGAAGATCCCACCCTTATGCATCCCAGGACTAAGTCCTTGCAGAGAGCAGATTCTCTCTTTAAGCATGGAGGTCTAAGTATAGAGTACTCCTGTCTGTCCCTCATTTTCCAGGTGCAGGGTGATTCAGCAGCCATGGAGCAGAAATGGAAACACAAAGGATAGAGAAGCCGCCCCCCTCCTGCAGTCCCAGAGCAGATAGGAGAGCTCTAAGAACTCCTGGGCCTGCACCCCCGCTGCTCAACAAAGCACAGGATTGGCTGATGACACAGCAGAGGATGCTGAGGGGTCCATCAGCAGGGCATCAGACGGAGACCAGTGACACCATGGCAGGGATGGAGCCGGGGACCAGACAGGACAGGTGGTATCTCACAAGACACCAGCCCAGAGTGGAGGCAGAGGAAGAAGGTGATGTCTCTCCCACGACACTGGCTCACATGCACCCTGCGAACACCTGGTTCTGGCAGCAACCCCAGGGATCCACTTACTGAGGTTGGGTAGACTATGAAATTGGCATTTTAAGTCTAAAATGTCTGAGAAAAATCACAAAAATGCCTGCATGTATCTGGACATGGACAGAGCAAGTTTTTGACATAAGACAATGAGGGCTTGAGTGAAAGTAAAATTTAGATATAAAAAGGATAAATTCACTTTTGCCCATAAGAGTTCAGCTAATATAAAAATCGAAACTACTACTACCTGAAGTTTAAAGTTCCAGACAGCTGGGGCGCCAGTTTGGCCAGGTCCCACCCACTGAGGACTTCGGCCTCATCTAGGATCTCTCTGCTACCTGCCTCCTGCCCTGGGCCTCCCAGAAACTGCCTTTGGAGCCTTGCTCTGTAGGACTCTGGCCCCTTAGGGTCGGGAAACTTCCAAGGGACTTAGCACTGTGCCCACAGGCCTAGCACCGAGCCTGAACTACATTGATGAGATGGTTTAAAAAATATTTAGGAAGTTGCGAACATGGGAACTGGCAGTAGATATAATTTATTCCCATCCCTACCCTCAGGGATCTGTTAAGTATTAACCCTTTACACTTCTCTGGACTTTATTCCTTAGATCACAGAACTCTTTCCTTGGACCCTCATTTCTCCTCCCTTCATATTCTAATTCCCTTTAAATGACTCAAATTTAATACTGTGTCTCAGCTTTTATAGGAAGCCACTAAAAGAACCTGTTTCAGGAAGGTCTCTGTGTTTTCCTAAAATTCTGGGTTCCTCTGGGAAAGCTTTCTTTCTGTACTCAGGATCAGGGCAAAGCATATCTCTTGATTTATGATTTAATAAAAGATGAGAGAGAGAGAAAATCCATCAGGTGACCGTCTTTACTTTAACTGCCAGGGAGCTCAAGAACCAGCCCTTTGTGCAACTTATATTTCTAAATATTAAATCTACTTCCCTTCCCGGTTTATTAATTGATTTTTGCCTTTCTGTTTTAGTGATTCAGCATGTCTGCCCTGTGTGTTTATTGTAAATTACATCAAACCTTTCTTTTAGAGCAGGGTGCATACATTAAGAAATAAGTACTTTCTCAGAACGGTCACTGTGGCCCTTATTATTAGAAAACAATCAACACACTTTCCTTTCCTGCCGAATATATAGTGTAGTGGGTTGAATGGTGCTTTTCTCCAAAATTCACATCTACTTGGAACGTCTGAATGTGACTGTATTTGGAAATAGGATACAATTTTGCAGATATAATTAGTTCAGGATCTCAAGATAAAATCATCCTGCATGTAGGGTGAGCTCCAAAGCTAACGACAGTGTTTTTATAAGAGAAGAAGGAAAACTGGACACACAGAGGCCCAGGAAGGGGAAGGCTACACAGAGAGCGAGGCAGAGAATGAAGTGATGGGTCTACAAGCCACGGACCACCTGGAGCCCCCAGAAGCTGGAGAAGGTGAGGATGGGTTCTCCCTTCAAGATGCTGGTGGGAGCACAACTCTGCTGGCACTTGAATTTAGACTTCTGGCTTCCCAAACTGTGAAAGAATAAATTTCTGTTGACTTCAGCCAGCAAGTGCATGGTAATTTGTGATTGCAGCCCTAGGAAACAAGTAAACGTAGCCACATAAAAAGATGGCACATAGTCACAGAATGCCTTACAGCCCAAACTAAAGAAGGGCTGCCGCCGAGTGCTGTGGGAACCCAGCCTATCTATGAGCAAGAGAAGCAGGGGGCAGCCTAGCGTTCCCGAACCTGCTTAAGAAAATATTGATGCTTTGCTGCAGGCCAGCCTTCTGTTTATCAATAAATAAACTGATTTTCTATTAGAGTAACAGGATGCAAGAGCTAGAGGCTCCTTGGCCCTTTCAAATGCTGGGGAATGACTTAGTAAGGGAACAGGCGAGAGCCAGCTTGTCTCGGCGCACGGCCCAGAGGGGGACTCAGCACAGGAAGCAACGAGGGGAGGATGTCTGCCCACCAAGGGCATTTCAAAGCTGCAGACAGAATGCACGGGGCACGGATGATGACATTGACAAGAATTCACACCTTCCAGTGCTTTCTATGTGCCACGCATTGATCAAAGCCTTTAGATACATTAACTTATATAATTCTCAAGGCAGCTGCCTCGGCAGGCCCAAAGGGCTCCAACTCTACATTTGCACCTGGGAGGCTGTAGAGTAGACGAAAGGTTAAGTAAATTGGGAGCAGATGTGCCTGTGGTCGAGCAGCAGGCTCTTGGACGCCCCCACATCAGGGGAGGCTGGCAAAGCTCCTAGGCAACCCTGTAGAGTGTGTAGCATCCACACTTCTTCCCTCTGTTTTCTTTTTCAACTCATCCTCACCACGTGCCAATGCGTTGTGTGTCAGATGCTGTCCCAAACACTGTGTATACAAAGAGGAATAAGTCATGGTCTTTGTCTGAAAGGAGGGTCTGGGAGATGCAGACGAGTGAACAGACTCTGCACACAGTGTAAAGCACAGAAGGAAATAGAAAGTGTTAGGGAGACTGAAGGAAGGGCTTTAATCCGTCTTCCATGGTGGAGCAGCCAGGATGGTGGGTCGGGGAGCAGGTGAGCCAAGAAGGCTTCTTAGAATAGGTGAAGCTTGAGATGAGATTGGAAGGATGAGCAGGATTAATTAAATTAGTGTTACCTAGACCTGCATACCCTGAACCATCCCCTGGGGAGCTTTACAGATTTGGGCACTGCTATAGACTTACTGATCAGACTCTGTGAGGGTAAGACCCAGATCCATAATTTTTAAAAAGTTCTCCAAGTGAATCTGACACAATTGGTCTGAAGATCTGATTTTAGGAGCCACTGCCCAGAGGAAAAAGGGATTACACTCCCTGCCAGCAGATTCCCTCATTGATAAGCATTAGCCAGGTTTTCGTGAGCTCTCACCATGTGCCCAGCCTTGTGCTAGGGATGGTGACACACCCCCAAATAACAATCCATTTTCCAGGAGCTCATGGTCTACTGCAGTGACTCCCATCCCTGGATGGACGTTAGATTCCCTGAAGAGATTTCCAGAAAATCAGACCCCAGGGACCTCTTCCATACCTAGTAAGTCACAGTCTCTGGAGGTAGAGACCAAGTGACTTTAAAGTTCAGCCAGATTGGAGAACCATTGGTCTAATGAGACAGACATTTAGACAGCAGAACATTCTTTGACGGACTAGTCAGGCAATGGCAGAGACGTGTGGGAGGGGCAGCCTGAGCTGAGTTCCTGGAGAAGGGATCCCTGCAGCTGAGTCTGAAGGCTGGAGAAGGATTGGTAGTGGAGGATGTTGGGGAAAAGGGAGAGGGTAGGGAATTCCAAGCAGAGAGAACAGAATGAGCAACCACAAAGCGGCGTGGTAGAGATGGATACAGGCAGTTCCTATAGTCTGCGTAGTCTGAGTAGACTCCCAAACAAGGGGTGGCTGGAGATGGGCAGAGGAGGGGGCATGGGAACCTGAGATCCCATGTCACACCTGATTTTAAACACACCAGAGTCATTTAAAGATTTCAAATACAGCATAGCTGCTTTGACTTTTTAAAGATAACTTTGGGTAACAGATTTGAAGGGGACAAGACGTGGGCCAAGGAAACCAGTTGGAAGCTGTTGCAGGGGAAGAGATGGAGTCTGAACACAGTTGCGAGACGAGGCCAGGAAGGGAAGGAGGACTCCCAGTAGGGAATGGGGGCCAAAAAAGAGAACGACTGAGGGGCGATGCTCAGTTTCAGACACATGTGTTGGGGCAGATGGCAGCGCCATGAATGGAGACAGAGAGTGAGAACAGGAGCAGATTTGGGAGGAGAGAGATGTGTTGGTCAGTTTCAGCCCGAGTGCCTGTGGAGACACCAGGGGGAGATGGCCAGCTGGCAGTTGGAGACTTGATTAGAAAGTAAAGGCAGAAGTCAGGGCTAGAGATGTTAATTAGCAAGGCAACATATGGGTGGCAGTCAAACCCAAGAGTAGATGAGGTTGTTCAGAAAGATGGTGCACAGGTATAGTGCAGGCAGTTGGTCAAGGATGGATCCCCAGGAAGCACCCACTGGGGTTCAGAGGAACCCACAGGAGCCAAGAATAATGAGAGAGAGGAGGCCTAGGGTGTGGGATCACGGAGCCAAAGGACTACAGCGGTTCAGGGAAAGGGTGGACTCCTATAGGTTAGAGACTTTAAAGTCTCCATGAAATTAGGCAGTGGGAGGCCCTTGTTGGCTTTGCCAAAAGCAATTTTGATGAAATATTGGGGAGGTGGCTTGAGAAGTGATTGGAAGGTTTGAAAGCAGTGACTCTCCACTCAAGTTTGACAAGAGGAAGGAGGGGTGCTTAGAGACAGAGGGAACAAGTGTGTCGAGAGAGTTTTCCAGGAAACAAACTGGCTCTTTCCTTCTCCACTGTGGCTTTATCCTGGACAATTGCCCCTCTCACCTGCCTTGTGTCCACTTTCCCCACCTATTTGATTTGGTTTGAACTGCTCCCTTGAGGAGCTGCAGACACTGAGTTTCATCATTTTCCAATTATTTTCTCTCCCTCAGTTCTCTACTGTTCATTGGATTTCTGTGTATTACAACATCTGTCAGCTGCAATGGGGAGCAGGCTGGGCAGTGTGCAGTTCTAAGATACAGAGAGAAGGGGGGGCCAGAGTGTGGACAGAGCCTGGGGACCTGTTGTGCTTCCTGGGTGAGGTCCTGGGGAGTTTCCAAGTGTTCTCAACATTTTTGCCTTCAGAGGACCCTTCCTGCAAGGCCCACCACCCTGTGTAGAATGCTGTGATCCAGTGCCAGAGATGAGTGTGGAGGGCCCCATGGTTTCCCTAGAAACACTCTTGCTGTCAGGGATTCAATCCCGGGGCTGATTCACTGGGATTGGCTGCACCTGGCCGATATTTCCTGACTCCTCGTTCTTTCTCCCAACTGCTGAAATCTCACTGATAAGGAGAGTCTGCAACCCAACCCACACCCCCTCCCCTGCAGTGGAGGGTGGCAGTGGCCTGAAAGCCCCCACTCAAGGCTTGGCCTACATTCTCACTATCTAGAATATCCAGAGCTACCTTACCTTGGTAAATAGTTCAGGGAACAAGGCCTCATATGGAAACATTGAACAAAGATCAAACTTTCCCCATCAGAAAGAGCTGAGACTTTTCAAAAGGGTGCCCAAGGGGACACCATGGCATTGAGGGGAAAGAAAGAGGTCAGCCAGTCACATGGGATGCAGCAGAGGCAGTGGACCCCGGCCAGCCAGGCTGAGAAGCAGGTGGGGTGCCATGGCTGGCATCTGCTGGGTCCTCTCAACTCAGTGGTCCAGAGTCTTTTCCACATGACACACAACAAGGCTGGACAAAACCACTAGAGAAACATTGCCCTTTCCCTGGCACTTGTTAAGTCTAAGTGACTAGAGCGACAGAAGACAGTGACAGTCAGTGATGGGGTTCTGTGAAGGTTAAAAGCAGCTTAAAAGAATGTCCAGAACAATTCCCTCTTCATCCCCATCCATGTGGCTCATAAAATCCCAGAGGCATATGGACCTTCTTTATTACTCTGCTAAAGGTTCAATGGAGAAGCTTGAATCCACTTGACAAGGAGATGAAAATGCATTTGGGGAATTTTTTTTTTTTTTTTTTTTTTAGAGACAGAGTCTTACTTTGCTGCCCTCAGTAGAGTGCTGTGGCATCACAGCTCACAGCAACCTCCAACTCCTGGGCTCAAGCAATTCTCTTGCCTCAGCCTCCCAAGTAGCTGGGACTATAGACATACACCACATTGCCCAGCTATTTTTTTGTTGCAGTTTGGCTGGGGCCAGGTTCGAACCCACCACCCTTGGTATATGGGGCTGGCGCCCTACTCACCAAGCTACAGGCACTGCCCACATTTTGGGAATTTTGTAGTTATTGATATATTTGAAATCCAAAACCTGAAACACCTATTGGCAGAGAAGCTGAGGACCTCGGCATACGAAGGAAACTTGGAACCACCTAGTCCAACTTTCTCACTTAAAATGAGGACACTGAGGTCCAGAGCAAATTCCTCCTTTAAGCATGACCAGGGATGGAGATAAGAATAAGAAAGGATTTAGAGCCTCCTGACCAGTCACTTTTCCTCAGCATGTAATAGGTTTTTGAATCAAGAGACCATTCTAACACGGCAAACAAGGTTGTTTCATGGGTGGAAGAGTTTAGTCTCCTGTTGCTTTTCCAATCAACTCCCAAGAAACTCACCCCTACCAGTGATTCCTACCTCTTGGGGTAAGTTCCATGCCATGTAGACATGGCTCTTAAATTCGTCCATCCAGACTTCAGCCACCCGGAGGGCGTTCCTGCGGACATGGGCCGTGAGGTCCTCCGTGTAGGGCTTGTGGGCTCGCTCAATGTGGGCAATCCTCGAGCAGGGCAGGACCTCCACGCTCCCGCCACACTGCCACACCTGCAGAAGACATGAAGCCACCTGTCAGTGTCTGGGGATGGCTGCACTTCTGAACCAGGCTGCAGGTGACCATTCAACGTGAGAATGAGTGCAGAGAAACCCAGCCCTTGTCACCTCATCTCCCCAGACCACTGTCTACTCCCACAGCAGGGTGAGTCATTGATTCACATTTTGGTTCTTACTGCTGTAGATTTACCAGAAAGAAAATTGATGCATCTTTTTCCTCTACTCATGAGTCCCACCCATCAGAGAGGAGACCATTCTGTGACAAGAGATCTGGGTTCTGCTTGTCCATGGGAGAGAAGTTAACAACCTCCTTGACCATGGTCTCTGCAGGGGTGCTGGACAGAGAGCAACCAGCAGGGAATCCATCTTCAAATGGACCACATGGGCCTGGATAAGGATTAGAGATCAACAAAGAAAGAACCAGATGCCCTTCTCCTACCCCACCTTGATTATCCCTCAAGTCCAAGTCAGGAAATGAAGACTAAAGAATGTCCCTTGCCCAAGGTCACACAGCTGGTCTTGAAGACAAAAGAAACTGTCCAGTCCCAAAGAAGCCCAAGGAAGAGTCAACACTTCCCCCATGGTGACATGATTTGAGAGGACTTAGCATGTCCAGGGAGTGGCTCTGAGGAGGAGGAGGGGGAGCGCTGAAGGCCCCAGGCTGTGCACCTTCATTGCCATGACCTATCCATTCCGGGGATGGTGCTGATTTACGATTCACTTTGCTCAGATTTTCAACGAAAGCCTGTGAATACTGTGAATAAGTTATTGACAACACAAAGAGTCAGAGTAATTATTCTTTTCTGCAGCTGGAATGCAGGCTATTATTTGACATATTTCAAAAACACAACACAGAACATGATTTGTAACAAAGCTCTTTTATTACGAGACCTGTTTCTCAAAGAGTCGGTTCACCGATTCACCTCAGAGTGGGCGCATCTAGCGTCATCCTAATCAGAAGGGTAGCAGTGGCCCCCCCCTCGAGCCTTCAGACACACAGGATAAGGAGCAGTGTGACTCACTGTCAGCCCTTCTTGCCATCCCTGCAGCCACCTCCCTTTCTCCCGCCCGTCTCTCCTCTTGGCTCAGCCACAGCCTCTGAACACCTGCTCTCTTTCTTCCTGTCTTCTTTCTCCAAGCTTTCCTCCACACAGCAGCTGAAATGATCTTTTGAAGTTGCAAACTGGATACTTCCTCTCCTGCACCGTGCCCCCCAGCACAGCTGTGCCCACCCCCACCCCGAGCTTGTGTTCCCTGATACATTCTATGCTGCAGCCATGCTGATATCTCTTTCCTTTGTTTACTTTCCCCAGTATGTGGTTTTTCTCTCACCTCTGGACTTTTGCACACGATGGTATACCCCACCCTGACATCATCCCCTGACTCAGGCTTTGAGCATCAGTTCGCCGTCACCTTGCTGCAACCCCTTTAGCCAAGTTCGCCTAGTGTGCCGCATGGTCCTGCCTTGTCTTTCCCCAGACTAGCACCATTGAAATCACTTGCTTCACGATCTCCTTCCCTATTGCAAAATGATCTCAAGATCTTTGCTAAATTCTCCTTTAAACATGTGCTAAATGGTACTTGGAAGAGACCCTGGGTTTCCAGGAGAGGTGGGGCAGCTGGGCAGGGTGGGAGTTGATATTTGTTGCCTTTAAAAGCTCAGCTTTGCCGTCAGTGGGAACCGGATTCAAACTTTACCTCTGCCGTCTGCTGCTGTGTCACCTTTGGTGAGTGGCTTCCCTCCCAAGCCTTAGTTTCACCCAGTGGCAGGGGCATGCAGTGTGGGGAAGGCGTTAGCCCTGCATCTGCCTCAGTGTGTGTGCTACATACGTGACAGTCACGGAAGGGAAAACTCCATGGACACTGGGACAGTGGCCAATGACTGAACCTCTCATCTAAGAAACATGTATGAAAGCAGAAGCTCCTGCTGTAGTCCCCAGAGCACTGGAAGCCCTGCCTGCACCTCTTATTATTATTTCATAATATATTATAATTGCTGCTACTTGGTCTCTCCTGCCCACCCCCTCTTGGAAGCACACAGGCTACAGAGGACAGGAGGACTCCTTGAATGCCCAGCCTATCAGAGAGAGGCACCCAAGGCCCCCTCTTCAGAGATTGGGAGCACTGGTCAACACAGAGGTCATCTCCGGTCTCCTCTGTGGAGAAGGTGACAGCATTTCCCTTGAACACAGCCTTTGGGTCTTTGCCAGCACCTAGGCTTTGAAGTGGGTGAAGTCCACTTTGCATGTTTACCCTGCCATTTATGGACACTACCCTATGACACTTTAGCAAGCAAGAGAAATCCTGTGCCGCTCATCCTTGGGTGAGGAGTGCCCCACCCACCAATGGCTTGATCCAAGAGAGACGTTCAAAAGTCTTAGCCATAGCTGATCCCAGAGAGGGTAGCATAGCTGATAGACTATGGGAAAGGAAATGACTAGCATTTGGATCTCACAAGTGTGTGTGAAGATGACATCACAAAGCTTTCATGAAGGTTTTGGAGGGGCAAGGGATAAAGAGGGAGAGAAAGGGAGCAGGGCCTGGCACACAACATGTTCACAACTGTCACGACATGGCAGGGCCCAAACCAGGTGGAGAAAAAGACAGGACTATGCCACCGAGGCAGGGTTGCAGGATGGAGGGGGAAGGTGTGGGCAGGAACACAGCTCCACGTGGTGAGCTCCAGGGCAGATGGAGGGATGAGAGCAGGGAGCTGGGTACCACAGGCAGGGCTGAGAAAAGAAGACCAAGGGCCGGTCCCAGAGAAGGCAGGAAAGGTCACAGGGAACAGGGCAGGGGGAGAAACCACCAAGATGCAGATCCCAGTTTTTACACAAGGTGAAGACACACGCCAGATCTCACAGGCACCAGCGACACTGGATGGCCTCTCAGGCCAAGGCTGGCTGCTGTGGCTTCTGGATACCAAGTACCATCATGTTTCTTGACCACGTCAAGTTCTTTCCTGTCTCTGCTGCTTCCTGGAATAATCTGCCCCTCCATGATTATTCCCCAGTTCCAATATTACCTTCTTTGGTCCACCCAGTCCAAAGTGGATCCTCTCTGGAGACATTTAGTGGCCTGCCCTTTTCCTTTATAACATTTATGCATACTTCTTTTATTTATAGATCTATTCTTTAAATATGTGTCCCCCCCAGACCCTGTGCAATATGTGTCATGAAAACAAGGCTCATGTCCGTGTGTTACCACTGCATGTAGTAGGACCTGCACTTAGAATATATTCAGCAGCTACTGTTGGAATGAGAGACTCAGTGACCTGGGAGCTTTTCACCAACTATAGAGATATGGTTTTAACTAGCTCAGCTGAATGTCCTAATAAAGGCCATAAACATAAAATGTGGGCAGATTTTACCGAACACAATGACTTTCTTCAAACCCAAGTGGTTTTTCAGCAAATCTCTGACATTTAAGTGCATACCACTGCAACCAAAGAGAGTTACTTTGGCTGCAGAGCTTAAATTAATGTCGTAAAACCTGGGAAGTCATCAAATGAGTACAGGCAATAGTGGGTGGCTTCATCTATGGAACCAGGAACTCGCTGGAGAGAGAGCCCCAACCTCACAAATGTTTGTGCATGTCTACACAGGAGCTGCTGGGCTTGGCCCCCAGATGTGACCGAGAACCTACAGCAGCTTGTAGACAACTATTAGCAGGGTAGAACAAGTTACAATCACCAGCCCTTCCCAGAAAACCTTAATCTCATTATCATTTCTATAAAGGCTCAAAGCATCCATCTGGAACTACAAGAAAGCAGGGGGATGTTAGGGACTGGTGGATCCTGGCTCTGTCACACCTTGGCCTTTGACTTGCACCTCTCAATGGATGTCAGTTGCTTTTTCTTTGGGAATAATGATTCCCCGGGAGGTTTGAAAGAGAGGCTGTATATGAAAAGCTCCCATAAACAAACACAGGCTTGTAGTCTAAGCGAGCAGCATAGTGGGCTCTCAGGAAGGTCATGTTCCCTCTCTATTCCAGGTTGGGAAGCTGTTGGTACAAGATCACTCACATCCTGTCTTTAGCACTTACATAAACAAGTCTCCCTCTCCCAAGTCTCAGTTTCCACAGCTGTCAAATGGTGAAGTTGGATTCAGTGATATCTTAGATTCCCTTTACTTTTCACATTCTATGGTTTTGAGTTTTCTTGTCAATGCCTCCAGTGATGCCCAGTATTTTGAGACACAGCTGACGGAGCTGTAAATCAAGTTGAAGTTGGGAGACAGTAGGGGGAAGGCAACAGGATGTGGTTAAATCATCTCTCCTACTCAAAGACTCAGATCACTCCACAGCCTAGGACAGGGATAGCAAATGAGTTTACACTTGTGTGTTAAATCCACTCACATGTGAATGTCCTTCTGAAGCACTGTGTCCAGAACGATTCTGAGGCTTTCTCCCGACTCAGGGAAAAGCATGCCACAATTTATTAGTTATGCTTGCCACAGGTAAGGGATGGAGGGTGGTGGCACCTCAGCCTTGTGCTTGATAGCCACGTCCACAGGATCACATCCCAAATCCTTTCTGACTTTTATCTCCTTGTGGCTTTGAACGAGCTCTGTGCTCTTGGAAAACTATTCCCATTGTTCTCTTAGCTCAGAAAGCCTCCTTCCTACTCTCCGTACATCCGAAGTCTGCATGGCCCAGCTCCTCCAAAACTCTTGGAAACACATGATTTGTACCACTCATGTGGTCCTTATTTCTTGGCTTATGTGGTTAATTATCTTTTTATGTGTAGCTGTCTCGCCTAACTTGACTGCAAAGGCTGAGACAAGAGTGGAAAGCCAAAAGCTGGGGCTGAGGCCTGGGAAGAGCAGGCAGACGACAAGAAACTCACTCTCAGAGCGTGGCAGGGTCAGATGTGGGCAAGCGAGGGTGTGGAGTGGGGCTGGGCAGGACACCCCCCTCTTTAGGCATCCTTCAATTTTGTGCCCTAAGCATCTCACCTCCCTAGTCCTGGCACAGCTTGGGAATAAGAAGGAAGACAGGTTATATCTGGACAAGGCCAAAATGAAACCCAGAGGCCATCAGCAAGCCAGGTCCAGGGCAGGGAGAAAGGGGCAGAGGAGGAGCCAGGACACACACAGTGTAAGTCTCTCCCTCCAAAATGCACCTCACTCCTCCTCCCTTTAGTCTCCAGATAAGACCCCTGCGATCTGTCCCCTCCTAGTCCCTGCAGCCTCATCTCCCACCCTCTGCTGTCCAGTCCCAACTCCTCCTAGTGCCCAGGGCAGACCACCTTCTTGGGTTCCTGTCCCCTCCCTACACTGTTCCTTTCCTGGAATTCCCACACTAGCACCGCACACACTTATTTGCCTTGCTAATTCCTACCTACCTTCCCCGTCTGCCCTGACTTTTGTTACAACCCTCTGCTGTGCATTCTGGTATCACCTGTACTTCCTCTTGCACGACACGTAACATAACTCTGTGTGTGTTTGTGAAATGCACACTCCCAGTTTACAGCTCATGATAGAAGAAACAACTATTGACCCGCCATCCCGCTTAAGAAACAGTGCTCTGGCAATATTTTAGAAACCTCCATGTGTTCCTCCTTACCCCCAAGGGCAAAATAACCCATTATCCTGAATTTTGTTAACAATTCCTTGTCATCAGCCAACATTACACATTGTTTAGCTTTACCTGTTTTTAAATGCTATATAAATGGAACCGTGTTGTATACATTCTGCAGCTGGCTTCTCGCTTCATTTATTTCCATCACCATAGTGTTCCATTGTATAAATATATACTAATCTATTTATGTTCACTGTTGTGGGTCGGCAGTCCAGTATTATGAATGATGTTCCTCGGAACATTCTTGTCTGTGTTTCCTGGCACCCAAGAGCGGGCATCATTCCTTGTATTTACACCACAGGGAAATTTCTAAAGCACAGGTTATATGCACATCCAACTTTTCCCACAAAAAGTCAAACTTTCCCCAGTTGTATACACCAAGTTGTACTCCCACCAGCATGGTGACATTCATATTGCTTCACATCCTTGCCAACATTTGCCATTGTCCAACTTTTTGATTTTTCCAATCTGATGGGCATGAAATTCTTTCTTGCAGTTTTAATTTGCAACCTCCCCTGAATACTAGTAAGAAGGAGCTTTTTTCTTTGTTTATGGGCCCACCATGCCAAACTGTGAGAAAAGGCTCATGTCTACCTTGCCCTCGTCAAGAAATCTCTAGGGCCTACAGAGGGCCTGACACACAACAGGTGCTCAGGGAACACGTTCATGGCATGAGTGAAGGATCCCGAGTTGGGCTTCAGTTCTGAGTTATTCCCAATGAACTTGACTTGGTGTTCTTCCAGGTTTCCGAGGGCAGATATTTAGTATATTTAGTTATTTTAAAGTATGAAGAAATATTTTTAAAATCTGACCCTGTTCATTTTTCCATCAGACCCCCCAGAAAAACACTCTCTGGGGATACAATTTCCCAAGCCCTCTTCTTGCAATAAACACTCCTGAAGAGTCCTCTGAACAAAATCGCTGCTTGGGGGAAATGACGCTTTTTCTTGGAAGGTATCCCTGAAGGGGTCTGAACGTTCGGGGCATCCCCTAGGAACACTTGAAGCAGTTTCTCTATTTGAGAGCGATCCTTCACAACTCTTAGGAGGCGGCAGGAAGATTCATCTGGCAGAATTCCAAGGATAGACAAGCTAGACTGTACAGTCTGGAAGCTTTTCATGAAGAAAAACGTAAAAGGCTGTTTTGTTGGAACTTGAGATTTGCTGAAACAGTTGCTTACATATAGGAAACCCAGGGCAACTCAGAGGAACGATAGTCATGATGTCATTCTCAGCAAATTGGCCCGTCCCATATGGGGGACCTGGCTCTGACTGTCAAGATTGGGCCACAGGAGTTCAGGAAAGGAAATTCCATGGGGGTTGCTTTGCAAACGTGTGGTCGCTGAGTTACAGGGCATCTCTATTGGCTCTGACCAAGGGGTGTTTTTTCCTGGTTACCTCAAATCTCAGATCAACTAATCAACCAACAGGCCTGATGACCATTGTTCAAACTCAGGCTGAATTATACAAGTCAGATAAAGGAATTGAGGACCTCACTTACTGAGGTTGGGGAAACTGGTCCCTAAGGGAGTGCAGAGAGTCCATTGCTCACTCACTCCTGGGTACCCTTCCACATCTCCCAGCACCTCCTATAGCCAGAAACAGGAGAGCAACACAAACTGATGAGCTGAGAGAGGACATGGCATCTGTCACTTTGAGGACGAGTGGGTGAAGAACCTAGTGTGTCTTTCCCATGCATACTTCTCCCCACCCCACTGCCTGCAGAATTTTGAAGCCAGGGCGACCTTGAAGTTCAGAGCAGCCCAAGCCCCTAAGTTGTCACTTGGAGAAGAGCCACCCAAGTCAGCCTCCTACTCTTCAGGGGACTATGATGTGAGCAGGAAATGAACTTTTCCTGCATTAAACCTCTGAAGTTAGAAGGCCACCATTGCAGTCTGCAAGGCTGCCAGTGTTTAGGCAGGCAGGGCGATCAGACAGGCGAGGTCCCTGTAGGCACCAGTAACCACAGCTTCAAACTACTGTGTGGGGCTGTTGAAAGCTCCAGGTGGAGGGAGCGACTGGGTATCTGAAAGGTGTCTGCCTCCCAATTCCAGGTGATGAGTCCATTCACAACATGCCTTCACCAGAGGCTGGGACTATAGACAATGTCCAAGGGTGAGGGAAGGAGCTGCAAGGGGCAGGCATTAGACCCCGACATGTCAGGCTTCCTCAAGAGTTTGGCTCAAACTCAGAACCACAGCAGAGGGAGGAAAACCAAGGAAGAAGCCGGCCAGGGTGGAAGAGGAAAGGCCAGGCTTGAAGATGACCCTCACCAGCCTCCTCAGAAGCCATAGACAGCAACTGTATGGCAGCTCCACTAATACAAGAGTGACCCAGCTGGTGAGGCCAGGGTGGCAGCTGCCCCTCCAGTCCTGGCCAGGGGACATAGAATCTGGACAGTGCTGACCCTGCTGCATGAGACTGGGAAGGCAGACCAGTCCAAGTCCAGGCATGATAGAACCCAAACCCTCCAGAAGCCTCACACGCAGAGACGGAAGGAAGTGACAGCTACGTTCCAAATCAAGGTCCCATTGACACTTGTGCTGTCTACTCTAATCGCTTCTTTGCTTTGAAATAAGATCTCTGGCCCCCATTACTGTCACGGGTGCTGCCAGAGAATGATAATGAACTTAAATGTTACAGGGATTCAGGGAGCAATTTTCTAAAATCCAAATAAAAACCTTCCCATCTCTCATCTGAGAGTCATTTTTCTCGGGTTTGGAGCCCTCTCTGGTGGGCTAAGTTCCTGTCGATTGCTGAGGAGCTTCCCTGGGGGATGTGCTTGCTCTACCCAGCTGCTATTCAAAGTGCATCTCCTGGACCACATTTGATTTAGACTTTGCTATATGGAGACGAACCACTTACTCATTTAAAGTGTTTCCTTTTTTATGTCTTTAATCAGTGGCTGTTTCTTTCCTCTCGCTGAAGCCTAATCTAATCAGAATCAAATTCCACACATATGAATGGCTCATTAACATGTCCCAATCAAATTCAAATTGGCTGTCCATACCAGATGTCCCCCCCTCTCCCAAGGGGGGACACTGGCCCAAAGAATGGCTCTTGGAGCCAGTGTCCAAAGAGCATTGACGTGATAAGCTAGAGGGTCCTTTCAGGATCCCAGGGTGGACACACTCTGTATCACCCCCGAGCATAGTGGGGCCTTCTGATGACAGGTAACTGATGTGTCACTGAGATGGAATGGGGGGAGACATTAGAGGGTGCCTGATGTCTATGTGTCTGGCTCAAGTGTCATTTCTGGTGACTTGGCTCAGTGAGACCCTTGAGATTATCATTCAGATGATACGAATGAGGCTGAGATGCTGTACATTCACCCACTCCGAAATGGTATTTGTTTGAGGGGCATCCCTCTACTTGATTCAAATTCAGATTATGAAAGCTGGTATGTTAGGTCTTGTCCTAAAGAGATTTTCCTTTTTCATGCACATCAAAATGAGTCATTAGCTAGGCCAACCTCACAGGTATCATCTCTGAAAGTCACAGCACACTCTCATGAAAATAAGATTTACAAAAGAGATCAGCACAGTAGAGGGTAACTGAAGGGGGAATCTAACAGTTATCTCTCATCATTCTCCAGGTCAGCAAACAGAGGTTCAAGGGCACACACTGATTTAGAAGCAAGAGTAAGGAAGGGATCGGGATTCTGCTTTACAGGAGATAGGAGGTGCAGGCCTCTGGCCTTCAGGTCAGTCTTGGCCAATTCTATATTTCCCATTTGCTGGATTGGTGGCTTTAGGCAATTCATTCCACCTTCTGGCACTTGGTTTCCTTGTCTAGGAAACGGAGCTCTAAATGGTAAATTCTAAAAACAGTTGTTGGAAGAATGAAATGAGATAACATGTGTAGAGGGTTTACTTCAACATTTGGCACAAGTATAGAGTCCATTGAGGATTAGCTGTAATTATCAACCCTATAACATTCAATTGACTCCAAGACTCACCCCTGCTATATAACAGCTTTTCAGGGCAGGAGGAAACACACCACATTTCTCTGAGCACAATATTTACATACCCAACTGCCTATGAGTCACCTACACGTGTGTGTCTCTCAGGCATCTCAAGCTTACCATGTCCCAAACAAAGTTCCCGATTTCCTCCCCCGCCTCCCATCTGTCCCTTAGTCTTCCCCTCATCCACCTGATAGCCTATGCCTGGAACCTGCAATTCATCTAAGTCTCTTCCTCCCCCTTCACACTCAATACATCAGCAAACACAGTCAGTTCTACCCCCCAAATACAGCTTGATCTAATCACTTCTCTCCATCTGCACAGCCAACACACTGGTCCAAGTCCTATTATCTTCATGTGGACACGGCCGTCCAGAGCTTCCTAACTGGTCTTTTTGCTTCGACCCTGTTGTCCTCTAATCCTTCCAGAATTATAAATCAGACCATGTCTGTTTTAATTCAATTCAACAATTATTTATTGTTGTTTATGTGCTAGTCATGGTTGCAAGAGATGGATATTTTGTCACAGAACAAAACATAAAACCTCTGACTTACTAATTCTGTTTCCCCCTCCCCTTTGTGGCACTTCCTATGGACTGAATTGTATCCTCCAACCCCAAGTTCATATGTTGAAGCTCTAACTCCTCATGTGACTGTAGTGGAGACAGGGCCTTTGAAGAGGTGATTAAATGTGCACATGAAATGATGAGTACACTAACCATGTGTCCAAGTTTTCCTGGGACAACACTAGTCTATACCCGTCATTCCAGTTTCGTTATTAGCAGCACCTCCCTTCACTCTCAAAAGTGTCTGGTTTGAGTAATACCTATACATTATTTCTTTATATATGTCAAATTTATAAGGCACAACCTGATTTCAGAAACACTGAAATCCCAAATAAGTACCTGTCTTGAAGTCATGGCATTATTAAACGTTTCTCTCCCCTAGTCCAGAATGTCTTTACATGACTCCAGTTTCAGTGCAGGGAAAATCCTGCAGGTCATCAGGCCCCTTACCCGCTGATGCCTGGTCCTTGGAGCCGGGGTGGTGAATTGAGCAGAGCACACCACCAGTGCCCCACTGCCCCTTCCCGCTGCGTGCTGCACCAAGCGAGCAGTCAAAGAGACCAGGGCCCTGTCTCTTGAACTTTCTCAAACTAGACAGAAAGATAGAGACCGGACCTATAGGAGTAAATGATGTTCTTGGGTCATTTACACCAGGGGTTAACTCTTTACTTTCAGGGCTGATTTTATATGCAGGTAAGGCTTGCTTTATGGAAAAACATGTGTCTGGGGTAATTTCTGGAAACCAGTCCCCACAGCACTGGCAAAATGTACACAGGGACCCTGCCACTTGCACAGCTTTACAAAGCACAGGGCATTTATATTAGACGTCTTTGACTCCCCTTCTGCAATCTCGGATTTATGAATACCAGGTCTTGTCAAAGAAAAATGGCGACAGAATCTAGAGAAGGGGACCGGGAGGAGAAGAAGGCCCTGTACTCTGTTTCTGCCAGTCACTCTGAGGAGCTGATTCTGGCCTTGTGTGAAGGTACCTTCTGGGAAAATTAGAGGTACTGTGGAATGTTGGCTAAGAAGTTACCTTCCAGGGTCTGATGGAAACCAGCAGGCCAGCTCAGTAAGGGAAGACAAAAAAAACAGAAAAGGAAATGACCAGGTGAGAAAGAATGACTCTCGGAAGCTTTAACATATGGTGCTGGCTCCCACATTTCTTTGGCTTTTGTTTTTGCTTTTTTTCCAAATTTAGGAAATTAAACACTGATGCATTACTGTTATCTAACTTCCAGTCTATAATCAAATTTCAATAACTGTCCCAATTACTGCCCTTTTAGCTATTTTCCTTTCTGGTTCCAACTTTTTAAAAAATTGCCTTCGGGGTGACTCTCCAAACCCTTTATCAACTGTGACCTCTTCCAGGCACTTGTTAATCTCTTTTCTATGACTCCCTCATTGGGCATAACTGGGGAAAAACCTACGTGTGAAAACCCTTCCAGAGGAAAATTATACTTGAGTTCTCTTCTTCCACTCTCGACCATTTCTAGCTAATTGCTTCATTATGTACTTTTTAAATCTTTTTGTTCTTTAGGGATTAATTTTGCGCTTATCTTCACTAACTGTAAAATTTTAAAACGTACTGTTAAACCGGGACCGCTCAGCACTGGCCTATAATTGCAGAGTCACTCCGAGGCTGGTGCTCTAGGAGATAACATGATATGGCTTTCTGCTCAGTGTTTCCAGACGTCTTCTTGGAGCCACTTGTGGGGTACAACAATTGGTTCTGGGCTGGCTGCATGGGGTGACAAGATTCCCTTATACAGTGAGACCACAAGCCAGGGAAGACCTTCAACCCCCAGAGGCTTTGGCCTCATAGGCCTCTGGTTGCTCAGACCTCAAAGACCCTGGAGATTTCAGGTCCCAAGGTTTCAGGAGCAGGGCTAGCTACGGCTGACCACCTAGAAGGAAACAAAAGTTTCAAGCATTTGCTTAAGGTCAAGTCCATACTTTCCCAAGCTTCCGGCACTTGCCTTCTGCCTACAAGCTGGACTAGATCACCAATTGCCTCCCTCCCTGCCTCCTCTCCATCTCCACACACTCCCTCCTTAGCCCTTGGAAATCTGTCTTCTGTCACCACCATGAGGCCACCATCTCTGCCAGGGCTGTTTTTTCCAGGCCTCCTTTTTCCACTTGCTTTCTCATAGCACAGGCTGGTGATTTTGAGGCTTTCCACTGTGCTCAAATCCAGGCTCTTTTTCTCTGTGGGACCTGGGCAAACTACTCAACTCTCTGAGCCTCAGTGGTCTCACCTGTAAAATGAGGGTAGAAATTCTGGCCTCTGGTAGTTTTTGGGAGGAATTAATGACATACAGCATAAAAACTTACTAGGATATAAGTTCTATGAGGACAAACCTAAGTTATCTCATTCATCACTGCATACCCAGTGCACGGCATAGTGTCTAGAATAGTAGATCCTTTATACATTTTTATTAAATAAAGGCCTGAATCACAGAATAAATGTTCCATAAGTGGTAGCTATTATCATAAATATTCATTCTGGTTTGGCTACTGCAGCCCTGAAATGCTGCCTTCCCCTGACATCTGTGGCTTCCTACTAATCCAGCTCCTATCTTTCCAGCTAATTCTTCTCTGTAACCAAGGACATGATCCTGCCACTCCTCCATCTTGTATTTCCATGCTCAATTCTAATATTTCTTCTCTTTTTGGAAATGGGTACACAGAGGGAACCTAATCCCATTGTCTCACCTCCAAGGGTTTTTTAAAATTTTCTCTTTACTTTCAGTTATGTAGTTGTAGCTTTCTGTTGAAGTCAGGACGTGGGTATTAATATTTCTCTGTTACCTTAATGCCAAGTTCATGTATAGCAGCATAATATATGTTCACTGTACGAATGACTAGATGGATGAATAACGCAAGCTTTCTTTCCTCTGTTATTTCTAATATCAAATTCTCTGCATTTCCCCCTTAAACCAACCCTCTTTCTCAAACTTCCCTTCCTTAGTCAACAGCACCCCAAACCTCCCGTCATCTGTATTTGAAATATCAATACCACCTTTGTCAGACCTTTAATAACTCATTTATAAGAACTAGGAAAGACTAGGTTACCTCCAGTGATCACTCAATTATTATTAAAATCCAACAGAGCTAAGGGAACATGTGGACAACACCTTAGCTAAACCTTTGAGTCTTGGGAAAATTCTCTTAGGAAGTACAAGGGCCTGCAAGCTTGAAATCTATGTTTGATGCCTTTTAAAATTCTTGGCCTCAGAAGACCATATGGATAAACACTCATTCCACTGTACAACCATTAGTCTCTGTAGGCTTGACCCCAACACAGTAGCTGAAGGACAAGGCCAAAGAAATTCCAATTCATGATGAAACAATGGCAGGGTGTGCACACGCGCACGCACCCACACACTCCCTCACACACACATACTCACACACCCAGGGATGTGTTATTCCAAGCTCTCAGGTTGTTCTGAACTCCAGCTCCAGCTGGCTTGGGCCAACCCTAACATTTAGAAGCAACTGGAGACTAAAATCCAATTTAAGGTGTTTCATTTTCTCTGTTTCGAGGGATGGCAGAGAAAAGAATCTGTTTGCAACTCTTCTGTGAGATGTTGCATCTGGTGGTTTTCCGAGATCTTTTCAGCTGAACAGAAATGCTGGTCCCTGCACCCTTCCTTCCCAAGTCTCTCTAACTGCATGGGCAAAGACTAATTGCTTTACCAGAAACTGTGGTATCCATGTTTTTAATTAACTTCCTTGTGGCTAGCTGAGACCAGCAGCAGCTAGCAGTGAGCGGAGATTACTCATAGCCCTGAGCCCAAGGCCTCTGGGAGGAACCATCTAGTTTGTTCCGTGCTTTAGTAACACACGTGAACCTGCACATATCACCCCGCCTGGCTTGCTTTCACTGGTAATTTTAGCAAAGTCTCTAGCACTTTAACCTTAGATATGATTTTTTCTTTTCTTCTAAGTCTCAAATAATCCTGGTGATTGTTCTAGACCAGGGGTTCTCAAACTGCGGCCCGCGGGCCACATGAGCTGGTGTGATTGTATTTGTTCCCATTTTGTTTTTATGTGCAGTGGGCATAGGAATTTGTGCATAGGTTTTTTGTTTTTTTAAACTATAGTCCCTCCAACAATCTGAGGGACAGTGATTTGGCCCCCTGTTTAAAAAGTTTGAGGACGCCTGTTCTAGACAATTGTCAGGGACCCTTCTGTGCTTCTCCTCTTTCTCTTTGGCTCTCTGGACCTCACCTTCTGACTTTCTGTCTGTCCTGGCTCCTCTCATTTGGCACTTTCTCAATCTATATCCTCTTGGATTCTGGACTCTGGCTTTTGGCTCATATCTGGACTCTTTTACTTTCTCTAGTTCCAAAGTCTCCAGCAACCTCCAAGGAAGACATCTGATGTGCCTCCTCCCTCCAAAAGACCTGGGTCGAGCCATCAGGCATTGCAATGGTACTGTGATCATTTCCCAAAGACATGCTGGCCTGGATTGGATCCTGAAATTAAACTTTATACGGTTAATGATTTTAAGCCCTGAAGGTACAAGGGGGTGAACAACAGTGCACAATGATTAAGGCAGGAGCCTTGAAACCAGGTGGGCTGGTTATACTCTTGAGTGATCTTGGTTAAGGACGGAAGTTATTTGACCTAATGTCATCCAGTTTTCTAATTTGCAAAATGGAGATAACAATATGAATTTTTTTATATTTGATTCATCTTTAAATTCAAAACCTGTTCATTGAGCACATACTAGGTTTGGAGAATCATTATGAAAATTAAGAGATAACAATATGAGCCTCACAACAAAATGGAGATAAAAATTAATAAGACAGTATGCACAAAGTGATTGGCAAATAGCATACAGTAAAGAGTGTTCCTCCTCTTATTATCACTAATATTATTACCATCGTCTTCCAACTGGTGGCCGAATACTGACTACAGATCATCAGCCCCGCTGCCACTGTGTAACATGCACCTCCTTTATGGAGCAATGATGTGCTTCTGTTGCTCAAGAGCAGGGGTGGCGAACACGCGGCTAGAGCCGCATGCGGCTCCCGGCCAAAATGAATTTCGGCTCTTTGCCTCTTATCATTATTTTGTATACTGTGGCTCTTTGCCAAGTTTGGATTTTGTTATGCTGCTTCTGAGGAGG
>CAUYPK010106514.1:0-12451 GCA_963574355.1 Loris lydekkerianus
TACTATAAAGAAGATAGTAAAAAAAAGTAAAAACAAAACCAAAACAAAAGAATGTTGTAATGATGCAGCCTTAAAGAAAGATGGAGACTTTACCTCTTTCATGTTTACATGGATAGAGCTGGAACATATTCTTCTTAGTAATGTACCTCAAGAATGGAAGAAAAAGTACACAATGTACTCAGCCCGACTATGAAACTAATTTAGGGCTTTCACATGAAAGCTATAACCTAGTTACAACCTAAGAATAGGGGGAACTGGGGATAGGGAGGGGAGGGAGGGGGGAGGGAGCTAGAGATAGAGGGAGTGGTGGTATTACACCTGCGGTACATCTTACAAGGGTATATGTGAAACTTGATGAATGTGGAATGTAAATGTCTTAGCACAATAACTAAGAAAATACCAGAAAGGCTATGTTATCCAGTGTGATGAAAATGTGTCAAATGGTCTATGAAGCTAGTGTATGATGTCGCATGATCATATCAATGTACACAGCTATGATTTAATAAAAAAAACAAAACAAACAAAAAAAGAACAGAAAAAGAAAATTAAAAGGCAATACTGCCTGGAGGTGCAGAGAGGCCAATGAAAGACTTTCAGACAATCTCATATGGATAGGGTATTTATATTCCTGCAGGCCTTTGTCTCCTTCTGTCTCATATTTTCTGTTTCATGGGAAGGACTTGCTTCCAACTCTCTTTGGAAGTGCTCTAAACTTTCCCTTTGTTCTTTCTAAATAAAATCCCTTTGTTATCTTGAAACTTGTGTAAGTTACTTTTACTTTCTATCCACACTGCCTATGCCACCTGGTTTTATTGTCAGTTTTTGCTCACTTTTGATTTTGGTTACCTCTGTGCCTCAGTTAAACTTTCTAGTTCAGTCAAGTAATTGAATCAGGTCAACTGGGTTCAAGGAACCTGGACCCCTACACTCAACAGGGCTCTGTCAATTTTCTCCAGACCATGCCCCATAGCTGGGCTGCAGCAGACACAAGTGAGATGTGCGACTCTTTGTGGGTTCTGCAGAGGAATGGCCAGCATTCCTGACCTCTCTCTTGTGTAGGTTGGGAAATTAAGTTTTTTTTTTTTTTTTTTAATAAAGATTTTGTTAAAGTATCATTCTACTAGCTGACTATCATCTATAACCAAATTTGCATTTTTGTATTGTGTATTAATATCTTTCATCTTACATTCAACAATACATTCATAATCATTGTTGAAAATATAATTCAAATTATTTACATCTTTTAATGTATCACCCATTACAAAATTAAATAGGAATAGAATTTTTATTAGTGAAGATAGAGTTTACACACAAATTCTTTGTATATTCAATTTCCAAAAATTTTCTCTGACCTACCTCCAGTTGAAAAGAAGAGAAAGGGAACTTTTAGGATCCACAAAACAAATTTGCTAGAGTTTAATGCTTAAAAGGAGATTATGTTCATATCATATAGTTAGTTCGCTCTGATTTGTAAGATTCACAAAGTATTAATTAGTGTACGTAAATCATGTACTGAGATTCTTTCCCCAAGCACAATATGCAAGATTGTGTTACAGAATATTGTTTGATATTCTCCCATACAAAAAGTCCCTGGAGTCTCTGCTGCCTTCCACTTAGTTTTTCCTTTTCTTTTTTTTTTTTTAATGTATGGATGACATATCCTTGTAATGATGGCTCCTAAAATAGGTATGCATATTTTTATTATCCCTCAATAAATTAGTAGTAAAATTGCTTTCATTTTTAAGTAAAAATAGCAAAAACACAAAACCAAACAAAATACGTAAACTAACATTTATATACATATTATATATACGTATGTCTATATGCTATATATGCATACATATATATATAATATATAGCATATATTTTTATTAAATGGTCTTTAAAACCAGTGGTTACAAATAACATTCACTTTTCTATTTATTATTAACTAGAATATATTTTTATACTGTTTCTATGTTTGCTCCTTTTCTGATTATCATTGAATCTTCTGTGAAGCTTTTTGTCTGCTACATGTGTGGGCCTCCTCATAGGAAAGAAACACACAAAACATTTTTATTTCTATGAGAATTTTTGTGCTATAAGTATTAAGAAAAATAACAGAAATCTAAGCTGTATGGGGGGTGGGGGGTTTCTTCTTGGGAGCAGATAGGACAGGACTCAGACCTGGAACTGGAAAGACAGGAAAGGCCTCAGGGAGGAGGGTCACTGAAGAAATTCTGAAGAGTGAAGAGTAGTGAGTCCGGGAAACAGAGGAAGGAAAGAGAAGATGAAAAAGTGCATACATAACACAGACCAGGGCATGAGAAGAAGGCAGTGGACTGGAAGGACCGCTGGAACCTGCAGTGTGTGAAGGACAACAGGGGCAGGAAGGGCAGAAGACCAAGGTGGGACAAGGCAGGTGAGAGAGGGCAGTTCTCTGAGGAGCACTTCCTGGGGTTTTAAGAGTCTATGTCTTGTTTCTTGAAATAGTACCACAGCCCATGAGGGCCACCTTTCTCAAAGAAAGAATGAGGGAGGGTGGTCCCTTGCTATTGGGCAGGTCCCTGGGCATCAGCAGGATGGGCTGGCTCTGGGGAGGAGCGAGGGTGGAGAGGAGAGAGGACAAAAAGCTGGGGGACTCCCGGGCTCAGGACCTAGGGCACTCCCGTTTGCCTCCCTTTTCCTTTGCTGAGACTTCCCACAGCACCTGGAAGTCAGGTTCCTGTGCCTCAGTGACTCTGCTGGTGCAGGTGGGATGCGGGGATGGAATTCAGAGCGTGGGCAGATTCATTTCTAACTGGCTTCCAGCTGGAGGCTGAGCTCAGCGACTGGCAGTGCGGTGAGGAGGGTCCGCAGCTGCGCAGTGAGGAGAGCAGAGGTGGAGCGCGGGCGAGGAGGATGTTGGGTGGTGAGAGGGGGATGCTGGTGGGGGATGCGGCCGGGGGCAGGGCACCGGGGAAGTGGGGGGGACGTGGGGGAGGGGACATCTGCTGAGTCCGCAGGGGGCGGCTTCACAGGAAGTTTATCCGCAGCACGTGTGCTGTCACCCCTGATGTCTGTCTGTCCTATATCTTCCGTGTGTTTTCTTCTAAAGCCCTTGAGCGTTCTTCGTGTTTCTTAGGCTGTAATGTATATTCTAACCACGTTTGTTCTGGCACGTGTGCCCTTTTATGCACATGGCAGTGATTACCTTAATGTCTTATTTCTATATGATTCATGGGTAACATATTGTCAGAGTTTTCTTTTTAATTGACAATGATTGTTTACAATTTATAGGTTACATTGCAGCCTATAAATTTAAAGTTGAGCGTTTTTCAACCTTCTTAATGCCACGATGTATTTTCATTGTTCCAAAGCGGTCACGACTCACAGGTTGAGAACTGCTGGGGTGTGAAAGATTGCATAAATTGTAATAACCTCACAAACAATTTTATGGTGAGAACATTTTAAATCTATTTTAACAGTTGTAAAATATAAAACAATGACCATATGAAATTAGCTTTTGTTTGCCTTTGTTTCTGAAAATTGATGTATCCCCATTCCAGAGGCGAATCCCTTCTGCTTGCCCTCATACAAGGGTTATATATGGGATGCTCTCTTTTCCTTTTAATTTTGGATATTTCTCTGTTCTGAGAACCATTATTATTAAGCAATAATTTCTTTGAAAAATCCAGTGACTTTAGCTTTCCCTTTGTTTTTATTCTCCTGACCGTGCTGTAACTTTTCTATTATTTACTTTTGACTTCACATGCTCTTCTGTAAGTACCAAAATTGGAATCTTAGATTAATTTGAGAGCTTTCATCTTTCCCTATCTGTACATCCAATGATAATACATTTTTCTCAATGCTCTCCTTTCTTACATCACACAAATATTGATAAATTGTGTTTGAATTTTCATGTAGTTCAAACTATTTTAAAGTATCTCTGGAGATGTGTTTTTGTCTCTTAAGTTATTTTCAATTGTGCTGTTTAATTTCTATGCCTTATTGGATATTCCAGTTACATTTCCAGCTGTATTTTGATTTCTAATTAAATTCTGTGGTGATCTGAGAGTAAAATTGTATAATATCCATACTTGTGTTTGTTATGGTATTTTTATGTTCCCAGGTTGTTGAATATTACATAGGAATTGGAGAAGAATGCATTATCTGGATGTATTAAATTAATTAATTTGTAGATATCAGTCGTATCTAGTTGGCTGGTGATGCTTTTTAGTTCACCGATCTCCTTACTGATTTTCTGCCTTCTTCTTGTGTAGTTTACTGATAGCGGGTATTGACCTTACAGCTGTAATACTGGATTCGTCTCTTTCCTCACAGTTTTGTTAGTATCTGCCTTATGTTGTTGGTACTTTGTTGTAAGATAGCCATGCTTGCTTTCATCCATGAGAGTTAGCACAGTATATTTTGTTACACCTAGTATTTCATTTTAAATTATATATGTGTTTATGTTTAAAGGGGATTCCTTTAGGCAATATATTGGTTTGTTTCCCAATCTACTGTCAACCTGTTTCTTTTAATAAGTGCATGTAGTTATTAGCATTCTATGTGATAATTGATATAGTTGGGTTAATATCTATCATATATATGACTATTTTATCTTTTTGCCTTTGAACATTCATTCTATTTTGTATTTAAATAATTTTGTGAATTTTTTTTAATTTGGCACTTTATGTTCCATTTTGCCTTCTTTCTTTGCTTATCAAGTTTAGATATTTAACTTTTTATTACAATTTTAAAACAAAAGTTAGAATTTAACTTTTTATTAATTTAACATTTTATCATAGCTTCAATGTACACTAAGGGAAAAGACTTCCTTGGCAGTAATAGAACTACTGTACTTAATATTTTATTGTTATATAAGTATTACACATGCATACAATTATAGATATGCACTGATGCATACTCATATGCATATGTGTATATATATATTTATTGAGTGACAACAATAATATAAAGGAAAGAAGAAATGAATTATGATTTATTTTTTATTATAAAATGCTAACACTACTTGTTAGGGAATACAGTGTCATTTTAAAAGTGTGTTGTGTTGGTTTTGAATGTAACATTTTAACCTATATGTTAGGCTATTGCACAGACATCCCTAGTTGGACTACATAAAATGCCTTGCCAGGTGAGATTCTCTCTTAAAGCAAAAATGCATCATGAGAGAGAAATTGCTAGCAATACAGAAATTCTACTCTTATGTAATATAACTCAAATGATATTTCATTACCTTTTTACTATTGTGGTATTTCAAAGTGAGTTATAATTCCTGATTACACTTGCTGGAATGGGTTTAGAATATAAGATTGTATATGGCAACAGGTGAGTATCATCATCTTAGGGTCTTCCTGAGACATCAGATGTTCTATATGAAACATGTCAACTGTTGAAAAGTATCAAGCAATTAAATACATTTTTATTCAGAAATTTTAGTGACAATTCCAACAAGGGAGGGTCTCTCAGAGATTTCCTATTAGACTGATGAACAGTCGAGGCTCAGCTCATAGTTAATATTCTGTTTGTGGTGGTTCTGTATGTGCTCAGAAGTTAAATTAGACCAACATATCAAAGATTGAGTGTTAGGGCACATATGCTTGTAGATTTCAGAGGTATAATCACTATTCTTGTCTAGTGCTGTGTAGTACTGGAGGAAGAAAAGGCTAGATTTAGTGAGTTTATCTTGTGTAAATACTGATTCAGATAGGAGAGTGGGAACCCTGTTCTCTCTGCCCTGCTTACTGTCTTTAGGATATTCTTCCAGAGGGCTGGTCTCAGTCACTGAGTCAGGCTTTGTGAAAACCTGAGGGAAAGAGAATGAGCAAACAGCTTCTTGGGTCTGCCTCTTTGTCTCAGTAATAGTCTCTCAGTCTTCACTTCTTGTTCATGACCTTGACCCTTTTGAAAAGGACTAGTGATGTATTTTGTAGGATGTTCCACATTATGTATTCTTCTGAGGGTTTCTTAGGATTAGATTACAATATGGATAAATTAAACATGTGTCTGTTTGAAGACATGCAAATTATGCAATACATCATACACAAAGAGAAACTTAGAAAAATATAACATTTACATATTAACAAAGATAATTCACATTAATAGTTAAATTCAGTGGTTAGGAAGACTGAAGTCTGATAGAATGTCAGCAGTATTGCTACTGATATGTTTTTGAAGTTTGGCATCGTCACAAAAAAAAAAAAAAAGACGCACAAGTGAAGAAACATTTGTTATAAAGAGTAAGTTTAGATTTATTGAACAGTTGAAAATATAGTAGAGCATATCCATATGCACCACGTATTGTGTCCCCTTTGATTAACCTCTAACATTAGTGGGGGATGTTAGTCACAATTAACAATAACAAATATATATGATCATTAAATGCTATCCACAGTTGATTTAGTTTTTCTAGTTTTCACTTTACATTTTCTTTTCTAACATCCATTTAGGACATCTCATCACATTTAGACATGATGTCTCCTTTACTTCTTAAATGTGGCAGTTTCTGTTTCCTTGTTATAGATGACATTGTCATTCCTCAGTGGGAATTACTCTGATATTTCTCTTTATGATGAGGCTAGATTTGTGGGCAGAGTGTCTACAAAAGGCATATGGAAACTTCACTGTGAACATGTGTCTGTTTACCTTCATTTATCATTTACTTATTCAATTTTTTATAACCTTATGAAAATATACATATTTATTGTACTCTTGTATTACTTAATTCATTGTATTGGTAAAATTGTTCCAATGTTGGTCATTGAAAGTCTTTCATTTGTATCCTCTGTTATTTTAAAGTACATCCATGATTAGGGTTTGATATTATTGTTGGTTGGTAGTTTCTCTTGGAATTTGGCATTTTCATTTGTTCATCACTCCAAGGGGTTGCACACTGACTATTTTCATTCCTTTCCCAAGCCTAATATTCATCATTTATTCTTGGAGCCCTGGTTCTTTTGATTGAAAAATGGAATTCCTAAGGAAGTTTGGACACCAGATGTACTGTTCATTTTTCATAATCATTTGTTTTCAAGTCCTTGTCAGCTGACAAAGCAAATAAATATGTTTGCATACACTGAATTATGTATAAACATATAAATATTTGATGTCTCTGTATATCTTCAATTCAATATGAATTCTTATACTGCAGCACCACCTGATAGAAGTCAATACACATCAATCTATCTCCCTATTCCAAGCCATATGTGTGTATCCCAGCATTTTAACAGTGAGGAAGTTGTTTATTTAATCACATCATCTAAAATACATGTTTACTGGTTCTAGAATTGGCTATTTATATTCCCAGGAGAAAACTTTACCACCTAAAGTAATATGCTTATGTTCAAATCCCTTTGAATTCAGCACTTTCTCCTATTTCCTAAGTTATTTAACTCAACTGCTTTTCCCCATCTTCCTTCAGGGAGGTTATTTCTTTAATTTATATCATTTTGTCTGTAGTTATCACTTTACCTACTAAAAAAGGAATTTAATTTGCATACTTTTAACTGAACTTTTAGTGTTATAATGTCCTATAAGATTTGAAAAACATATATCCACCATTACAGTAAGATATGAAATAATTTCACTGGTCAGAATAAACTTGCTGTACTCACAAATTTGACCTTCCTCTTCCCAGGATCCTGGTAAATAGTAAATGTGTTATATTTCTGTATCCTTAGTCTTTTCATATTTACACATTAATGGAATTACATAGTATTTTGCCATTTTCAATTTTGTTTCTAACAATGTTTTAGAAATATAATTTTTAGTTTTGGATGGTATCTCCTACTTGATTACATTTTAATTTTCCTAATGACAAAGGGTTTTAGGCATAAAGTATGTTTATGATTATAGAAGATTCTTTGTGGAAATGGCTGTTGAAATAAGATTCAAGATTTTATTGAGGTATTTACCTTTCTATTTCTGAAACATTAGAAAACATTTTCATATATTCTAGATAATAGTCTGTTTTTCTGGGGTTTTTTTGTTGTTGTTTGTTTGTTTTGCTTTTGTTTTATTTTGTTTGTTTTGTTTTGAGACAGAGTCTCACTTTGTCACCTTTGGTAGAGTGCCGTGGCATCATGGGCTCACAGAAACTTCCAACTCTTGGGCTTAAGTGATCCTCTTGCCTCAGCTTCCCGAGAAGCTGGAACTACAGGTGCCCATCACAATGGCTGGCTAGATAATAGTCTTTTTTTCAGCTATATGACAGCAAAGATCTTTCTCCAATTTAGGGGGACAGTCTTTACTTTTGCTTGTGTACTTTGAATAATAAAATATTTAAAATTTTTATTAAATCATAAATGTGTATATTGGTGCATTTATGGGTTTCAGTATACTGATTTGATATACAGTGTGAAATGCTTACATTGAACTGAGTAGAACATGCATCACAATTATACTCTTTTCTTAATAGTTTTGAAATGTACCATTGCATCCTGAACATTAGGTGAGGTTCCCCCAAATACCCACCCTCCACGCACCTACCCCTCACCTCCCTTCTTTCTCCTCTTCCCTTCTACCTTCTGGATGATAGTTATGTTTTACCATTCATAGGAATGTGTAGATGACTATATATTGATTTCATAGTAGTATTGTGTACATTGGATACATTTTTTTTTCCTTTCTTGCGATACTTTACTAAGAAGAATATGTTCCAACTCCACCCAGGAAAACATAAATGATATGAAGTCCCCATCATTTTTATGGCTGCATATACCACAATTTGTTAATTCATTCATGGCGCTATGGGCACTTGGGCTGTTTCCATGTCTTGGAAATGATGAATGGGGCTGCCATAAACATTCTGGTGCAAATGTCTTTGTTGTAAAATAATTTTTGATCACCTGGGTATATACCTATTAGAGGAACTGTGGGATTGAATGGTAGGTCTACTTTTAGTTTCTTGAGTATTCTCCAAACTTCTTTCCAAAAAGGTCGTATTAGATTGCATTCCCACCATCAGTGTAGAAGTGTTCCCTTCTCTCTGCATCAATGCCAACATCTGTAGTTTTGGGATTTTGTTAGGTCGCCTAATCTTACTGGAGTTAGATGATATCTCAAAGTTGTTTTGATTTTCATTTCTCTGATGATTAAGGAAGATGAGAATTTTTTCATGTGTTTGCAGGCCATGTGTCTTCCTTTATCAGAGAAGTTTCTGTTCAAGTCTCTTGCTGACATAAAAATAGGGTTATTTGTTCTTTTCTTATTGATTAGTCTGAGTTCTCTGTGGTTTCTAGTTATCAGACCTTTGTTGGAAGCATAGCCTGCAAAAATCTTCTCCCATTCTGAAGATTGTCTAATTGTTTTACTTACTGTGCCCTTGGCTATGCAAAAGCTTTTTAGTTTGATCAGATACCAGTAATGTATTTTTGGTGTCACTTCAATTTCCCAGAGGGTACTCCTCATAAAATGTTCTCCGAGACTAATTTCTTCACGTGTTTTCCCTGCACTCTCTTCTAGTATTTTTACAGTTTCGTGTCTTAAGTTTAAATCTTTTATCCAGTGAGAATCAATTTTTGTTAATGGTGAAAGGTGGGAGTCCTGTATTAGTCTTCTACAGGTAGCCTGCCAGTTCACCCAGCACAATTTGTTAAATAAGGAGTCTTTTTCCCTCTTAATATTTTTGATAGGCTTGTCAAAGATCAACTGACAATAAGTAGCTGTTTTAATCTCTTGGTTATATATTCTGTTCCATAAATCTACCTCTCTGTTTTTGTGCCAATACCATGCTGTTTTAATCACTATAGATTTACAGGATAGTCTGAGGTCTGGTAACATGATACCTCCTGATTTGTTTTTATTTCTGATTTATGTATTTTCTATTCAAGGTTTTTTCTGTCTCCATATAAAACAAAGCACTAATTTTTCAAGCTCTTTAAAGTATGACAGTGGTGTTTTAATAAGGATTGCATTAAATCTGAAGATTTGGGTAGTATGGACATTTTAACAATGTTAATTCTTCCCAGCCATGAGCATGGTATGTTTTCTTCCATTTGTTAATATCTTCAGCTATTTCTTTCCTCAGAGTTTCATAATTCTCTTTATAGAGATCTTTCATGTCCTTTGTTAGGTAAATTCTCAAATATTTAATCTTTGGCACTACTGTGAAAGGGGATAGAGTACTTGACTGTTTTTTCAGTTTGACTGTTGTTGCTATATATAAAAGGTACTGATTTGTCAGTATTGATTTTGTATCCTGAGACACTACTGTATTCCTCGATCACTTATGAGAGTTTTGTGGTTGAGTCCCTGGGGTTTTCCAGGTATAAAATCATATCATCTGTGACGAATGAGAGTTTGATCTCCTCTGACCCTATTGGTATACCCTCGATGGCCATCTCTTGCCTGATTGTGATGGCTAAGATATCCATTACAATGTTAAAAAGCAGTGGGGACAATGGGAAACCTTGCCTCTTGCCTGATTGTGATGGCTAAGACATCCATTACAATGTTAAGAAGCAGTGGGGACAATGGGAAACCTTGCTTAGTTCCTAATCTAAATGGAAATGTTTTCAATTTAATTGCATTCAATACAATATTGGCTTTGGGTTTGCTATAGGTGGCCACTATCAGTTCAAGAAAAGTCCCTTCTATACCTGTTAAGTGTTCTGGTCATGAAAGGATAATGGTTATTGTCAAAAGCTTTTTATGCATTGATTGAGAGAATCATGTGATCTTTTTTTTTTTTATTTTGGTTATGTGATGTATTATATTTATATATTTACATATATTGAACCAACCTTGAGACCCTGGGATAAAACCCACTTGGTCATGAGGTATAATTCGTTTGATGTATTGCTGGATTCTGTTTGCTAGGATCTTATTGAATATTTTTACATCTATGTTCATTAAATATATTGGTCTATAGTTTGCTTTTCTTGTTGGGTCTTTTCCTGGTTTGAGAATTAGGGTGATATTTTCTTTGTAGAACGTGTTGGGAAGTATTCATTCTTTTTTGATGTTTTGGAAATGGTTAAGTAATATAGGTATTAGTTCCTCTTTAATGATTTGGAAGAATTCTGATGTGAAGTCATCTGGTCCTGAGTCTTATCTTTTGGGAGATTTCATATAGTTGATTCTATTTCAGTACTTGGTACAGGTCAATTCAGCATTTCCAATTCTTTCTTCTTAAGTCTAGGAAGTTGGCATTTTTCTCAGTATTGGTCAATTTCTTTCATATTTTCATATTTCTGAAAATAAAGTTTGTTGTAGTGTTCATTAAGGATTTTTTTAATTTCTGAGGTGTCTGTTGTTATTACACATTTGTCATTTCTGATTGATGATATTAGGAACTTTAATTTTCCATTTTTGGTTAGGTTGGCTAAAGGTTTATCAATTTTGTTGAATTTTTCAAAAAAGCAACTTTTTGATTCATTGATATTTTGAATAATTCCTTTGTTTTTTATTTTATTTAATTCTGCTCTAATTTTAGTTATTTATTTTCTTCTTCTGGGTTTTGGGTTGGAATGTTCTTTCTTTTCCAGTTGCTTGAGATGTCCCATTAAGTTATTGACTTCCTCTCTTTCTGTTCTCTTGAAGAAGGCTTGCAACACTATAAATTTCCCCCTTATGACTGCCTTTGCAGTATCTCACAGGTTCTGATACTTCATGTCTTCATCATTGCTTTATTCCAAAAATTTGGCATTTTCCTTCTTTTTTTTTTTTAAATGTATAAATATATTTTAAAAAACGTTAATGGTTTACCATCTTTACTTATTTATTTATTTATTTATTTATTTTTTTTTTTATTATAGATAAAAATATGCACCATAGATGTGGCCCGACCCATTACCCTTCCTCCACCCAAACCTCCCCCATCCCTTCCCCTTCCTTGGTCCTTTCCACATAGTATTGTGGTATAGTTGGGTTATAGCCTTCATGTGAAAGCTATAGTTTAGCTTCATAGTAGGGCTGAGTACATTGGATACTTTTTCTTACATTCCTAGGATACTTTGCTAAGGAGAATATGTTCCAGCTCCAGCCATGTAAACATGAAAGAGGTAAAGTCTCCATCTTTCTTCAAGGCTGCATAGTATTCCATGGTATACATGTACCACAGTTTGCTAGTCCATTCGTGGGTCGATGGGTACTTGGGCTTCTTCCATGACTTAGCAATTATGAATTGGCCTGCAATACACATTCTGGTACAGATATCTTTGTTATATTGTGGGTTTTGGTCCTCTGGGTATAAACCTAGTAGAGGAATTATAGGATCGAATGGTAGGTCCATTTTTAGGTCTCTAAGTATTCTCTAAACATCCTTACAGAAGGCATGTATTAGTGGGCATTCCCACCAGCAGTGTAGAAGTGGGCCCTTTCCTCCACATCCACGCCAACATTTCTGGTTTTAGGATTTGTTATGTGGGCTACTCTTACTGGGGTTAGGTGATATCTCAAAGTAGTTTTGATTTGCATTTCTCTGATGATTAAGGATGATGAGCTTTTTTTCATGTGTTTGTAGATTTTG